>JASDQU010818463.1:35668-47277 GCA_032191745.1 Picea mariana | reverse complement strand
GTACCAACCTGTACCATTGACCTGTAGCCAATCTGTACTACTGGCTTGCAATCAACCTGTACCTGAACTGAGCATGTATCAAACAAATACAACATATACAAGACTTGTAGTTCTGCAACATGCGTATTTATGCACCCTATCTGTTATGAAGCCCGTGTATGTACGTGACCTATCTGTTATGTAGTCTGTGTATGCCTTCTGAAAACTAGGGTTTTATTTCTTCTGAAAAATTCTGACCCTCTGCAACTTATTTCACATAGATCTGTAACATGTCACTGTATCTAGACTGTAATGTACCTTGTGCATGCATCCTCATACATAACCTTTACCCAAAGACTCTATATCTCTCTCAATTCATGTGCCAAATGAATGTTTGTTATCATGAAACAATATAATAACCCTCACATGAACTAGACATAAATCCCTTTTTGATATTCAACCTTTCAATACTTCAACTACTTCATGTATTAGAAGAACCCTTGAAAATATGCCAAGAAATAAAATATATGCCTCAAATTTAATAATGATAAATATTGCTTGTACCGGCACTATATTTCTGTACATATGATTTATACATAAGATCCCATGCAACCACTAGACTCTCTATGGAGAATCCTCAAATCTTCATAACCATTCTCAAATCTCCATAACCATTTCTCATGCATACATCAAGATCCAACTACTCATAGAAATAAGACATACATTTTGAACCAGTGGATAGATTTGATGTATCTGATCACTGTAGACCTTCCCGGGAGCTTGTTCTCAGAATCTAGAACCTTGGCTTCTTCATCTCTTCCAAATTTCATGACTTTTCCCTCATGTATGTGCCCTGTTATACTGACATCCTGCATGCATACACACTCTGATATATTGGTAGCCCGCATATGTACACACCCTATTGCATTGTTCCCATGTACACCTCATAATTTAGGAGTTTTTAGTATCCATTGTAATTTCAAAACTTTCGTCGTCAACCCTTCGTGCTACCTCAGACTTTTGCAACTTCAGATATATTAATGAGTACCTGTAATAATCCTTACACAATAATATATATTCAAGGTGCTCAATTGTGATTAAATGAGAGACCCTTACCTCTTATTTATACTTTTATGTAGCTTCCTCAAGGGGTTTCATTCTAACAATCTTAACCCACTTTCCTTATTTTAGGGCTAACCCACTTCTAACCACTTGTCCACTTAACTTGACCACTTTCCAAAAATAGTAAGTTCTCCACTAACTTTGTTATTTAAATAAATGTTTTTGCAACCTCTTTGACTTATCCATAAATACTAAATTATCCACTAACTTTATTATTTAAATAATTTCTTCTTTGCACCCTCTTTGACTACTTGGACCTTTTAGGGGATTCTAGATAACTCATGAGGGTTCTCCAACTTCACATGGTCATAACTCTCTAACCGTGAGGAGTTATGTGAAATTCCACATACCATCGGAAATGGCATGACATGTACTATTCATCTAGAATAGTCTTACCTACAAATATATCAAAACGCATACCATTATACATAAAAAAAACTTGGGTCCATTACCCAAACCTTTGTGCTTCCAAAATTTACTACCAGATTTTCTTCAAGGGTTGACATCAATGACAACCAACCCAATTAATCAACAATCCCCCCCTTTGGAATTAACAGAAACACTTTGATGCAATACTGAAGTCATATCACTCATTCTCCCCTTGTGACCATCACTCCCTCTAGAACCATTCTTTTGTTCTCTTTATCCAAGCATTGAAATCTCTATCATGCATCTGATAAATCTCTCCCCCTTTTTCATCAATGAAAAATGTTTCTTTCCATCCAGGGTTGCTCCCCCTAACTGAACTCTTCCTGAAACTGATCTCCCAAACTGAATTGTCCTCTTTATGGTGCATCCTCATGTAAATATAATACATATAAGAGAAGTACTTAAAAGCATTCATTTTGAAGTAGAAATTACTCTGAGTCTCTGGAGAAGATACTCAAAGGCTTCCCATGGAAGCGGTTTTGTAAAGATGTCTGCCACTTGTTCTTTTGTGCCCACATATTAAACTTTGATGTTCTTCTCTACAACCTATTCCCGTAGAAAGTGATACTTGATTGGAATGTGCTTCATCTTGGAGTGCATCAACGGGTTATTTGAGATAATGATGGCACTTGTATTATCACAATATATTGGAATGGGCTCATCATACTCAACTTGCATATCTTTCAAAGTTTGTTTCATCCATAGAACCTATGTACAACATCATGCTGCTGCAATATACTCTGCTTCGGTTGTAGATAAGGATACTAATTATTGTTTCTTTATTAGCCAAGATACTAAACACTCACCCAAGTATAAAGATGCTCCACTAGTGCTTCGTCGGTCATCAATGCAACCTGCCCAATCTACATCTATGTAGGAAATAAGTGATAGATCCTTTCCTTTTGGATACCATAATATAAAATCTTATGCTCCTTTGAGATATCTTAAAATCCTCTT
The DNA here is from genome assembly GCA_032191745.1 of Picea mariana. NCBI lineage: Eukaryota > Viridiplantae > Streptophyta > Pinopsida > Pinales > Pinaceae > Picea > Picea mariana. Next base: position 44,790 of record JASDQU010818463.1, on the reverse strand, counting down.
CACTGCTAAGACATGTGATTCCTTTGGTGCTTCTTGAAATCATGCCACCTATCCAACTACCTATATTAGATCTGGTCTGGATGATGTCACATATAGTAAGCTACCAATCATTAAATTGTATTTCCTTTGGTATGTAGACTTTGAATCATCATATTTTCTCAAATTGCAACTGATTTTCATAGGAGTGGTAACTAGTTTGCAATCTTCCACTCTGAACCTCTTTAGCATTTCTTTGATATGCTTAGTTTGAGAAATAAAAATTCCTTAGTTGATTTGATGTATCTGAAGACCCAGAAAGAAGGATAGTTCTCAGAGTAATGACATTTCAAATTCATTCTACATATCCTTAACTTGTCATCATTGCTTCCAAAAATAATATCATCAACATAAACTTCAATTAATAAAATACTATCTTGAGTTACCTTGATGTAGAGGTTGTTTTCTGCACTTCCTTTTCTGAACCCTGTCTGATATAGATATTTATCTAGTCTAGAGTACCATGCTCTAGGATATTGTTTTAGAACATACAAGGCCTTCTTCAATTCACACACATAATCTGCATTCTATGACAACTGAAATCTTTCTGGTTGTTCAATGTAGAATTCTTCTTCAAGTTCACTGTTCAGAAAATATGATTTTACATCCATCTGATACACTTTGATGTTCTTGGAGCATGCATAAGATAAGAGAAATCATATTGCTTCCATTCTTGCAACTGGGGAAAATGTCTCTTCAAAGTCGATTCCTTCAACCCGTGCGTATCCTTTACATACCAATAAAGCTTTGTTCCTTATAACATGTCCATATTCATTCAATTTATTTATGAAAACCCACTTTGTGCCAATCACATTCTTATTCTTTGGTCTTGGAACCAATTACCGAGTTTCATTCTTCTCTATTTGATCCAATTCTTAATTCATGACCTTATTCTAGAATTCATCCTTATTGGCCTCTTCAAAGTTGTTTCGTTCAATTGTAGATAAGAGTTCTAAGTGCATTTGTTCTGGTGAAAAGATTCTTCTTCTAGTCTCAACTCCTGCATCCTTGTTTCTGATAATTTGATCTGAAGGATGATTCTTCTATACTCGTTTGCTAGGTGTCTTTGTAGGCATTTTCTGAACTTTCTCTTCTACTTTTGTCTTATCTTCTTCATCTTCCTCTTCTACTTATTCTTCATCTTTTTCTTATTCTTTGTAAATTTGTTCCACTGATTCATTTTCTTCTTCCTTTGATTCTCGTCTATTTGTTTAATCAATTGTTACATTGATTCTTTCCAAAAATTTGTTCAATCTCCGATTGTAACACTTGCATGCTTTCCTTATACTTTAGTAACCAACAAGTACTCCTTTGTCCACATGAGAATCAAACTTTCCCAGTCTTCCATCTTCTCTTTTGATGTAGCATTTGCTTCCAAATACTCTGAAGTGCTTCACATTTGCTGGTCTTCCTTTCTATAGATCGTAGGGAGTTTTTTCATTGTCATTTCTGAGCATCATTTTGTTTTGAATGTGAACTGTTGTTTGCACTGCATGTGTCCAAAAAATATATGTCAATTTGGAATCCATTAGCATTTCTCGAGCCATTTCCTATATTGTTCTATTCTTTCTTTCAACAACTCCATTCTGTTGAGGTGTCCTAGCAATGGAGAATTTCCTTTCTAATCCATACTTGCTGCATAAGTCCATAAATTCCTTTGATGTGAACTCTCCTCTATTATCATATCTCAAACATTTGATTTTTGAATCCATTTCATTTTCAACCATTTCCTTGTATACCTTGAATTTTTCAAAAGCTTCTGACTTATTCCTGAGAAAGAAAACTGCAGTCATTCTTGTATAATCATCAACTAATAACATCAAGTATTTCTCACCTTTTAAAACCTTTGTTGTAATTTGTCCAACTAGATTAGTATGCACAATTTCCAATGGTCTTGTTGTTGAATATTCCTTTGATTTGACCCCGGTCTTTGTTTGCTTTCCTTGTTGACAATGCTTGCATAAAGTGTTGGTTGGTTTCATGATCTGGGGAATTTCTTTAACTGCTTCCTTTTTTATGACCTTGACAAGGTTATCAAAGTTTATGTGACCCATTCTTCTGTTCCATAGCCAACCTTCATCTTCCTTTCCTAGACAACACTTTTCATTTCCAATTTCACTTAATACATATATGCTTCTTGAAGTTCTTGCAATTGTTGCAATCAATTTTCCTAAACCTTTTTTTATTATCTCGCACTTCTGTGAATAGAAAATAATTTTATGACCTTGGTCACACATTTGACTTACACTTAGAAGATTATGTTTCAAGGCATCAACCAAGTTACGACAACATCATGATCATAAATGCTCCAACCACATCTCATATGAACAAGAAGCCAACTTTGTGATAAATCTACAAAGGGGCTCTAGAAAATATAAAGGTATGTTTCCATTTAAATGTTTTAATTGTGGTAAATTAGGTGGATTTGCATCTAAATTTCCATACAAAGAAAACAAATCTGATGAAGAAGAAGAAAAAGGAAAGAATGAAGCTAGGAAGAACAACAAGAAAAGTTTTTACTCGAAAGAGGATAGTAGTATCTCCTCAGATGATGAAGAAGAATATGAATCTGATGCAAGCCAAGATGAAAACATTATCATGGGGCTTGAGCATCAGAGTCATTACTGAGACAATTCTAATAGAGAGGAATCCAAGACAATGATTGACACCAAAGGAGAAATCATTAGTGCTCTGGAGGAAATATACAAGTTCAAAAGAGAGAACCAGTCTCTAAAGGAATATTTGCAAAAATATCAAGAAGAAAATAAGAATTCAAAAGAAGAAATGTCACACAACATTAAAAAATTAGAAATGATCATCATTGAACTAAATACTCAACTAGAATAAAAGGAAGAAAAGCTTGAGAAATTTGAAGAAAAAATTACCTCTAAGAGAAGAATTAGAAAAGATAGTTACACAACTGGATACAAATTTGAAGTTTGAAAAGAGTACTATAGTCCTAGATGAAATTCCCAACTATCAAAGGTCACCCTTGATCAAAATAGGTCTAGGTTATGACAACAACCAACACACTCTTGAAGAGGGTGAAAGCTCCAATTCAATCAAGGAGAAGGATGCAATCAATACAAATGTTCTTAAAAGACCCAATTGCAGTGAAGATAACAACATGGAAAGAAAGTACAATCAACCAAGTTCTGATAGGAATGAGCTTAGAAGATTTGTGCCTCCAAGGATATAGTTTACTACCAGGTATCAATGTTTCTTTTATGGTTACTATTTTTCTTGCAACAATTTCGTTCATAAAACGATAAACTGTAGAAATTATGGAAGAAATGATCACATTAGAAATGGAAGTAAAAGCTTTCACTAGAGTAGGAGTTTTCATGGGCCATCTAATAGAGACTACAATTGTTTTTCTCCCATACACTACAATGTTAAATGTTACAAATTCCACAACTATAGTCATGTAGAAAATAACTGTAGAAGCAATTTTAGAAATAGTGAGAAAGTAAATACCCAAGTCAAACATCAAGACAAAAGAACAAAAGTATGGAGGAGGAAATTAGAAGAACCAAAGAAGGAAGTTGGTGGATCAATAATACATGCTGAAAATAAATGGTAAAAACACATGACATGGAATCAGACCAAGTACCTCATATTGAAAAAGGACAACACAAATAGTGTAATGTTTGAAAGAAAGGAATATTGTTGGACATGCAATTCAAAGAATGAAGAACGAGGGCACATGAAAAATCATGTTGGAAAGTAGTTAGGAATGAAAAATCAGGTAGAAACACAAAATCAAGAAGAACAATAGTCAGGAATGTAAAATCAACATGCAGGTGCAAAGATAGGAAAAACACACCCGAACAATGAGTTGTCATAGGGTTTTGGGGGATATGAGGGTAGGGTTTTGAGCCCTAAATTATACATATAAATATGTAATGGGTCGAGTAGAATAGGATTTTGAAGGATAAAAGTTGTTTTGGTTGTTGATACTGAGAAAATAGGAGGTTGAGAGAATAGAATGAGAATGAGAGAGATTCTATGTCTGAAGGTTTAGGGAGAGTTTTATAGAGAGAGGCTTGCATTGTAGAGTGGCTAGGGAATATGGGGAAGAATGTCATGATGAATCTATTTTAAGTGCAATATGCAAGCCTGAGATGATTGCACAAAGATTAATAAAGAATCCAACCATTTTGGGTGTAGCCCAAGAATTGGGTAAACCACGTTAAATATCATGTCTGAATGTCTTTTTATGTGATTGTTCATGAATTTTCTATTTATGCATAACTAGATTTAGATATGTTTATTCGACGATGGATGCATAGTAATTATGAATGTTACAATGAATAGTTTATGTTGAAAAATGTGTCGCAATGGTGTTGCATAATTAAATGTTACTATTAATCAAAGGAAAATGGACAAATAATACGATGCATAAGGTAGATAAGTGGGAATGAATATGATAATATCCTCCCATCCCCTCATCCTTGTAGAAACTTGGTTCCTGCAGTCCTAGTAGATTCCTTGGGTGAGACTTCACTTGCATGCATATGATTCCAAAAGGGCCAGTGTCTACAGGGTTTGTTGGTAAAATAAACTGAACCTAGGGTCTTACAACTACGCACCAACAAATGGTTCTATTGTCGGGACCCATAATCTGTGATTGTGGGAATTTTTTGGAGGTCGACTAAGAAAAGAGATCACCGAATGGATAGAAAGGAAGGAATGATAATTTTCCAGGAAAGAGAATAGAAACCCTCAGATAAGCGACAAGCAATGGATGTAAAGGTATGTGTATACAGAGTTGCATGAGACTTTCTTTGGAAATTTTTTTATTATCTTAACTGAGTGGTTAGAAATATTAGTGGAGAATACTGGAAGGTACTGAACTATAGTGCACAGGAACTTGACTCATGAGTTGGTAAGAAAATTTAACTCTATAAGTAACAATGTTTTCCACTTCGTTAATTTCTGGTTGAACAACATATTGGGGGTTTATATTATGGAGTTTTTAGTGGATTGTACCTAGTCATATAATGTTACAGAGAGGGATTTATTTAAGGGTCCGCATGGAAAGTTTATGAAAGAATTGGGTACCTGAATAAATGTTGTTGTGCAACCAATGTGTGGTGACGATCGAGTCTGATTTGTAAGGGGCTTCACGCACATAAGGGAATTGGGGGCTTACCAGAGGATAGTTTGAAGGTAGGAAAGAATGAAGGAAGAAATGAAGAAAGAAGGGAGGGACTAAGGATGCAAAGAAATGAAGAAGGTGTATTAGAAGAGGAATAAAAGTTTGGAGTATTGTGTAGTGGAAGAAGGTACTAGAGGATGAAGACTGGGGCTGAGAAAGGCGAGCCACACAATTATTTTGAGAGAGAGAATCCTACACAATAGTTCATATTGTAGAAATACCGTACATAGGAGGAGAGGAAGAGAATTCTCATTTTAGTTCTATAATAGAAGATCCATTAAGTCCTACTAAGATTGGATCCTATGTCAACTCTACGACCCTGTGTGTGTCACCTAGATTGGAAGTAACATTTGAGGATCTATCAAAAACACTTATATTTAGAAAAGGAAGACAAAGTAGTAGTAGATAGAGAAGTGGAAGTAATGCACTGAGTCAGAGTCAACCAACATTGCCAAAGGGACGTACTACACAAAAAAACATGGCAGGGTTAGACAACACATTGAGACTTCCTGAGTTCCATAGAGTTGTGTTGGAGGACCCAGAACAACATCTATTTTTATGTGAGAAAATTTTGGATGCGAAGAATGTTCTCCTCTGATCCAACTCCTACATGGCCCAATTATATTTCAAGTCATTTTCTTTGAGTAACCTTGGATATTTAACACCAATTTCCTTCTTGAAGCAATTGATTTAGTCTTTCCTTGATTGATCATATCAGCACTGGGATTAGATTGATGAATTATTACATTCTCATGTCATAACCCATCTTATTTTTCAACCTGACATGCATAATCAACTTCTGTCATGCCATATTTGATGACCTTCATACCATGCTTCCACTGTGCATTCTGATAGTAATAATGGAGGTGCTATCTCCAAACTATAGCACTGATATTTGGAGATGTTGTCACTTTCTACATGCATACATTTTGTCTTTCTTTACCAAAATACTATCATTCCGATATATCAATCTGTATAGAACAGGTCTTCCCCAAACCAAAATTTCATTGGGGTTTTCTATGTTTCTTATTTAACCCAACATCTGATCCAATAACTTCTTAAATATTTCAAATGTAAAATGAAGAACTCTCTCTATCCTTCTTTCTTCAATTTGTAGACATCTCTAACACTTTTTTTGTTTTAAATGTAATCATTACATCGAAAAACATACATACAACAAAATTTGTTAGCTAGAACCACAATATACCATTTTGGTAACATATGCACAATTTTCCTTTTATGGTCACCGACCATCTTATTTATGAATTCCTATGATCTAAGCTTCTCAATCCTTAATTATGGTTGAATACCTGGAATCCTCTTTCCAAGACCTTTCCATTGACTACTTCCTTCCTCAATTTTGAGTCATGAGCATAAATTTATGGATAATTGAAAATTGTCTTTCAATGATGCAATCCCTGTGCAATTGATCTCTTTCCTCTAAGCTAAAAGGATATTTTTTCTTTGTTGTATCCTATCATAAAGTTCCCAGGTCTTTAGTACCTCTTCTGATGTAGGTCCGAACCATACAAAACACACGGTATTCCTTCCTAACCCATTTTCCTTCTTTAACATAGTTTTTGTTGAAATAATGTAACTGCGAAGAGCATTCTTCTTATTATTTTGTTATTGAATTAAATCCCCATTGTGGATTAATCTTGTCATTATTATTATTGTATTAAATCCCCATTGAGGATTAATCATGTCATTATTATTATTGTTGTTATTGGATTAATCCCCATTGAGGATTAATCATGTCATTATTATTATTGTTGTTATTGGATTAATCCCCATTGAGGATTAATCATGTCGGTAATTGTACAAGGACCAAATCCCCTTTTGCGGATTGGTCATCGGACAATTACAATGTGCAGAATAAGAAGTTGGCCCCAACAGTTATAATGAAAGGGCCAGAATTAATAAAAGGTGGGTTTACCCACCCAGAGTGAGAGATCGGCCCTGCCAGATGGTGATTCTTCACACGTGCCAGATTGATATAAATAAGAGGCTAGCGCCTCACTTCTAACACACACTTCACTTGCTCATTCTCTTATGAGGAAAGTTGCATTTACAAGTTGGAGAGAGGAGAAGAAGGGTGGCGCATCTCTTGAGGATGATTTTTCTGTATTGGTTGAGTTATCTCTTGAACATTGTATAAGCTATTTATGATAAGGAAGTTTTTCTGGGTTTTCTTCCCCTAGAGGGTTTCCTAGGATAAATGTTGTGTCTCTTGTGGATGTGTATTTCTCAGTGATCTTGTTCTTACTATGCTATTATCTTATGAAATGCAAAGAACTATAATAATGGAATAAACATTAACATGGTATCAGATCCAACCTGAAGAAAGCACAATTTGCAAGAGGAAAAACGTCACTGTTACTGTACCCCAAAATTAGGGTTTTGAAAAAGTGAGTATTTTCAGCTCACTATCACCCTAGAAAGTTGTGCCCTCCCCCAAGGATCAATTTGGCACCTAGAGCGCACCTTTTCAGTGGCTAGATCCTCCAAAAAGTGAAACCCTAGTTTCACAAAGTACCAAAAAACCAGAGTAACAAAAGTACCAGAAGTACCAGAAAACCAGAAGCACCAGTCCAGAAATCCACAGAGAAGATTTGAAGGGGTAAAATTTGGATTTTCTCAAATCTGAAGACACCAGGCTACTCACCTCAGCCAAGCGCACCTCCTGGTAAGATCAAAATTTGATTTTGAGCATTTTCAATTTTTTGTTATTTTCATTGCCGTAAGTACAAGATGTCTGCAAGCACAAAGCTTGTTGAAAAATTAGAAGGCATAGACAACTTCCGTGCCTGGAAGTATAGGATCAGTCTGATCCTCGTAGAGAATGACCTATCAAGATTTATCAAAGAAGAAGTGGAGGAACCCAAAGATGCTGTAGAGAAGGCAAAGCATCAGAAGGACTCAATCAAGGCTTAGAGAATCATTGCAGATTCAATCAAAGACCACCTGATCCCATATGTATCGTTAAAGAAGACCCCAAAGGAGATGTTTGATTCTCTAAGAAAAATATATGAAGGAAAGAACATCAATCGAAAGATGAATCTCAGAACTCAGTTGAAGAATACCAAGATGCAGAAAGGAGAAATGATTCAAGAATATTTCTCCCAAATCTTAGAAATAAAAGAACAGTTGAAAGCGATTGGAGACACCATCGATGAATACGAATTGTAATGACAACCCTAAATGGTCTCGCAAGATATTGGGATGCATTCATCCAGTCAGTATGTGGCAGAAAGTAGAAACTACAATTTGAAATCCTATGGGAAGAATGCATCCAAGAAGAAACAAGGGTAGCCAACTATGAAGCGCTACTAGCAAGGGATGACGATCAAGCCCTAGCTACTCATACAAAAGGAGGAAGGAAGAAACCCTATTTCAAAATGGAATCTCATAGAGAACCACAACCATCAAACAAATTCAACAATCAAGAATCTCATTCAAGAAATTTTCATAAGAAAGGACAATGCAAGGGACGAGATATCTCATCTATATAATGCTATCATTGTGATAAGATGGGACACAAGGCAAACAATTGTCCAGTCAGAAAAGAAGAATACAAGAGGAAGCACAAAAGGCAACATGCTCACATTGCCAAAGATGAAGAAACACCTATGAAGATGATTAAGGACCATGTCTTGATCTCAGCCCTCACAGGATTTGTATCACCTGGAGAGGACACATGGCTCATTGATAGCAGTGCATCAAAGCATATGACAGGTAAGAAAAATACTCTCTCTTGTATTTCAGAAAAGAAGTTTTCTCAAAAAGTAACTCTTGGAGATGATTATCAATATCCCATCAAGCGAATAGGAGAATCAAACTACAAGCTTGATTCAGAAAACTCAATAACAATGAAGGACGTACTCTATGTATCGGGCCTAAAGAAGAAATTACTCTCCATATCAGC
>JASDQU010818463.1:13609-31147 GCA_032191745.1 Picea mariana | reverse complement strand
ATGGCATCTCCAAGTTGACTTCTTGTTCTTCAAATATTTCATGCAATTTAACTATTGACTTGCTTAAAGATATATGCCACATAATATTTTTTTCATCCATACTGTGCAGTCTTTCAATGATCATCAAGGTCACCATCACTTGGATGAGCTTGTTCCTCTTCTTATAAGGCTTGTAATGTATCAATTATATTAACCATATCTTCATATTCAACTAGAATTGAAGATTTAAGAGGGATAATGTCACAACTGATAGGATTTGTTTCCTTCAACATTTTCTCACAATATAATGTTCTAAAATGAATGGCCTGATGTTGTTCAAAAAATATCCATGTTTCTTGATCAAGAAATTTCCATTTGTTGTTGATAAATCTGATGAATTAAATTATGCCTTTTGGATTGGTTACACTTGTTTCCGTTATTTTTAACTTATGGCCAATGTATCCAAGAATGACTTAATTGTTGGAAACATCAAATGTGTGTTCCATATTCTAGTATTTAAGTTTTTTAAGCACCTCATATTGTTGTTATTAAATGCTACCCTACATGACTGATAAGAATTGACTGAGGAGTCAAATAACTAGCAAGGTTTCCATGAGAGATTCATCCTTAGGATTGGATCCATAATGTTGTCCCAAATGCTACTACAAGACTCGTGTATTTCTTGTTTAAATATTCCTTAAAATGTTTACCAAAACTTACTACTCTTCATGATAATTCTTGTCACCATAATACTAGAAGAATGCTCTTTCATGCTACAATCAATTATTGGAAATGACCATTTTTGTTGATGGTAACATTTTTTGGGTGAACCCTTTTAGAACTACAGTCATAACCTACAGTATATAGTTCTTTCTATTGTTATAACATGCAACCGTTTTTGAATTGAGAAGAAAAAAATATGCCACTGTAAACTACTCAAAACTTCCCACAAAATTGTCATTAAACCCAACATCCAGTGAATTACCTCATCCTTATTTACTACAACTTTCACCATACCTTTTATTTGCACCTCAATTTTGAGGTCTTCCTCATTTTACAAATTAGATAATCAATTGTTAGGACAGAGAGGATTATATTTCAAATCCTTAACATACAGGACATCTTCAATTTCATCACCAATTGTAAGAGATATGTTGGCACACAGTTGTGAGACCCTAGATTCAGTTTATTCTACCAACAAACCTTTTAGACACCGACCCTTTTAGCATCACCTACATGTTAGTGAAGTCTCACCCAAGGAATCTATTGGGACTGCAGTAACCAATTTTTTGTAGGGATGAGGGGATGGGAGGCTATCATCATATTCATTCCCACTTATCTACCTTGTGCGGTGTATTATGTAATGATCCCAAGCCATTATGCAAGGATCATCACGGTTTTGGTGTCTTTTTAAAACTTTTTCCTGGTTGTGGTATTTCATCAAACACTTTGCTGATCTACTTTTTAGATGTGTTTATATGTGTGTATGCAGAAAATAACAGAAAGAGATAACCATGGAACATACCTCAACCGTATGCAATAAGATAGACAAGCCAAAACATCTCAATTCTTCTTTATTCATAAAATAGAGAAACCTACTACAATGAAGATCTCGATCTGGAATGCTCAATAGATGGCCAAGAAGATAGACAATAGGTAAGAGCTGCTACAAAATGCTCCTGCTAATACAAAAGATGCCTCCAAAGGCTGAATAAGAAATGAAGATCAATACAAGCAAATCTGAATGCCAAACTCTCCAGTTGAAGAATGCCACGCTCCAATAGAAGGCTGAAACCCTCAGTAACTTGACCCTGCTTCCAAAAGTGTCCAATAACCCTAAGAAATATGCCAACTGATAGATCGGGTGATGGTAAGAACAACCCAGGTGCCCGAATCTCCAAGATCCCTCTCAATCTCCGTAGATCTGAAATCCCCCACTGAATAGTGTGCCCCACTAGATGAATGAAGCCCTAGATAATTCGGCCCTGCTGAAGGAGGCCTCCAAATGCTCTGAAACTCTCTAAAAATATAGATCGGGACACTGCAAGTCACTAGGTGAAGTCTCAGGGTCAGATCTGAAGTATAACTCCTCCAAACTGACTAGATTTGAATCTTAGAAACACCCTCCTTCTCTTCAATTCGTCCCACTGCTCTAAGAAATAATCTGAACCATGAAACTCTCTTAGAAAGCACTAGGAATGATGGTGAATACCCTGCAAGAAGAACCCAAGTGACGGAATTTCCAAAGACCCTGCCAATCTCCTACAACGAATCTCTATCCAAGGATGGTGTGCCCCTCTTGATGGAAACCGTCAATTGGTGCACCCTCTCTCTATCTGCACATGAAATTGATGTAGAATCCCCCTGCAACTGAGTAGATATAGAACTAGAATGGTGTGGGAGAGTATTTCATCTCCGGGACCAAGCTTGGGACAAGCTAGGTGGAATCTTTCACCATCGAATCGTCCTCTAGTGTTTGTTAAGTCAAAACCCTCAAAACCCCCAATGTTGGGCTCACTAGCTAGAAGCCATAAATCAAAAGATAAACATACAGGAATGAATGAGAAGAGGCCCTTGCCTTTCCTTTATACTTTTTGGCTCACCTTGTCCCTCCAAAGTGACTTTCATTTTATATTTAATTAATTAATTAAATCACTTTAATTAATTAATTAACCTTTTTACCTTTGAAAAGCTCTTTATCTCTCCTTATGGCTTCCCTGGCCACTGAAAGTCACTTCTAGCCATCCCATCCTGCAGTGTTTCTCCTTCTGATTCCAATGAGCTATTACACTGAGAGGTTCCTCCAAGTAATGTGCCCAAAATGACCTCTTCAGTGAATTCCATTGACTTATAGCTCAAAATAGTCAAAATCATTGAAATCGTCGGAATGCAAGGAAACCAAAGCCAACCTGTGCAAAATGGCTCATAATGATGGAATATGATCATCGATACAAGATGGATCCCACAATGCCTCTCAAATACCCCTGTTCTCACTATAAAATCCATCCGGCTACTCTGGTCATCATAAATCTTTGCACTGTGATGATGTCCCAAAGTGGGGACATTACAGTCCTCCCTGCTAGAAAATTGCTTGTCCTCAAGCAATAACCAAACCATCTCAAATAAAATACCAGGATCCCATGTCCCTCTGTGGGATACATAGTAGAACCCATCCAAAGATGAACAATAGTACACTCCACCCCCTGGATCCCATATCAAGAAATGAACTACAATACTCTGTGAAGCATAGTCCTGAAAGATATCAACCCTGTCAACCTCCTACACCTGACACATGGCCTCATCTTGGAATGATTCCATCCTCCAAATATCAACCAAGATCCACATGGCCTCCATCAACTGCACATGTTGATGCCTGAATGAGGTATTGCAAGACCTCCATGAGGCACCTGCAAGCGATGCGCTCCTCTCAACACTAAAGCTCAATGGAAAGTTAGAATAACTTTCCCCTGCAATGGTCCACTCTCCCCTGTCTGTCAATGAACTGTTGAATCCTGCAATCCCTGGGTCCCATGCTAACCTCTATCGAAGATCCTCATGCTGACACTACACTATTATGACCATGACTGTCTATCCCCTGCATACATCCTGAACCCTCCTCTCCTGGGTCCTCCAGTTGAAATACCTGTGACCATAGGACCTGTTTTCTAGAAACTGTATCAGTGAATACACCTCTGTAGAAGTACCTGTCCAAACATCTCCATGCCCTATCATGATGATCGAATGGAAGAAAATATCTCTCTCTATAGGACAAGTACATGTAGACCCACTCCAAACCAAATCAAGGTGGAGTGTGTGGCTCTCTGGTGCAACCCGAGTCAACATGAAGTTAGATATCCTGCTCACCCAATGAACACCCGGATCCCATGGTAAAGTTGGAATTTTATCACTTCCAACCTCCTCTAACTTCTCCTGTGTGAGACTGATCACTGTCAGAAGCCCTCTGTGCTCATCTGATGTCCCCCTCATGCTGCTATCAATGATAAATGTGTCGAAGAAGGATAACAGACATATCTGCAGCTGACTGTAGTACTGGGAGGCGTCACATGCTTTGGTCAATCCCAAGGATTCAACCAGAAGCTCGTCCATCGGTATCCATGATAAGTACTCCCCCGTGGTCACCACCAATACAACCAAAAGTAACTCCTCCAACTGCTGCTCAACCAAACTCCAACTGTCATCTCCCATGTAACTACTGATATGGTGAAGGTGATCTCTCATAACTAGGTGTTGTTGCAAAAGAGTGACATATGCATGCTCCCCTAGGTGTGTCTCCTCCCTACAAGGCACTATACCCCTCTGAATCCCATCATACATCTCAGCATGTACCTGTGAGCTATCACTCAGCACTGTATGCTCTGGCATACTCATGTCATCTCCCGTAGACTCATGCTGCATCATAGATCCTGGGCATACTTCTGGATCAACCCCTACATGGAGGTCAACCACTCTCGGAGCACAAAGGGAAGTGTCCTCCATCAACTGGTGCTCCTTTGCTAGATCATCAGCACACTCTATCAACGTGACTGACTGATACATCTGAGTATCCACTAAGACATATGAAGTGGATCTCTGATGGATCTCCTCAAGAGACTCATCTGTTCTAGACTCTAATTCTTGAAGGGCGGTCTGAGTGCCTCTTAAGAATCCTCGAGTGCTCTTCAACTTCTGAGTGAGTTGGTCCATATCCAACCCCTGCTCCCTGAGAGTCTCATGATACATCTCACCAACCCTCAGCGGATAATCCATGTCTATCAACAACTGCTGGTAGTCAGTCCTCATCACAGATACTCTCTCTCGGAGAGTGTGAAAACCATCCATGGAAAATCCTCCATCTGAGCTACCCTGTGCCACTGATGCTCTCCAACAGTAATCTGCCATCATTGCATGCATGTCATCAATACGTCTAGTGGCTTCCCTGATCATAGCCTCACTAACTCTCAACTGTGCTGCTAAGTGGTGTGACTCCTAATCATGGTCATACTGAGGTGCCATCTCAAACCCCTCACTGCTAGTGTCAGTCCTGCTAGTGCCAACTCTTGAATCCCCAAAAATTCCCTCTGCATAAGATGACATGATGAACTGTCCACTGTCTACTATGTTGTTGGGTACTCCTGTATACCACTGCATCCCATCACTAGATGCCATCTCCCCCTGACTCACACTGTATCCTGTATGAGCAGTTATATCCTCTTGTGCACTCACCCTGCTACTATCATCTGCACCTGGATCCCATATAGCTATGTCGAGACACATGCCATGGTCATCCTGAATACTAAAGAGTGCATCCTCATCAATGCAAGCCGATCCTGGAAGTAAGTGCTCCATCAACCTATCAACCTCTGCAATCTACTCAACTAATGGAGTCTCTAATAACTATGACTCAATCTCCTCTAGCTGAATTGTATGTGTAAGGTCCTTTGTCTGTACTCCCCATATCTCCTCCTAGACCAGTGGATCTACATGCCGATGGTGTGAAACCCTCACAATAGGCTCATCCATCATACCTGACGTGCCACTGGTCTCCTCATGTGACGTGGCTAGCATGGGTGTCTGAACAGGTGACAGATGTGTCACAGCCCCCATAGGAAGCTCATCATCTCTAGGTGCTAACACGTGTGACTCCTTACTAGTGTCACTACTCTGCTGAGATGTAAAGACATCAATGGTATGTGATATGTCTCTTGATGCACTGGTGCTATCATCCTATCCATCCAACTGCCTATCCACTACACAAGGGTCATCATCCTCTTCAAGCATGCAAGCATCACTAGCCTCCGTGCAAGAGTCATCATCACTATCCTATGAGGTAGAGTCACTATCACCAGCCTCTTTGCAAGAGTCATCATCACTATCCTCTGAGGTAGAGTCACTATCACTAGCCTCTGTGCAAGAGTCATTGTCATCATCCGACTGCTCTGAATCCACATCTATCGCTCCATCCTCACACACCTCATCATCATTGTCATGGTGTGCCTCAATAGTGTGCCCTTGATCCCTACACCTATGACCAAGTTCCCACGACCCCCTGAAATAGTGGCAAGGTTGTGTGTTCCTACTAGGTGTGGGGTTTCTCTGTTCTTCCAACCATCTAGCTGACATCACTCTATTTTCCTCTGCTATGCCGACCCAATGTGTAACCTCATCTTTGCTCCAACTAGGATTCTTATAGGATACAAAATGATGGAATGTCATTAGGCCTCTAAGATTCTCATTGAGGGTTTGATATTCCTCATCACAATCAACAATCCCTCTAGTAAATTCCAAAATATTCATAGAATTGTTTTCCTCTACTTTGTTGACCCAATATGTAATCTCCTCTTTGCTCCACCTAGGATTTTTTATAGATAAAAACTGTTGGAATGTCAATTGAGCCCTAGTTTCCTCCCCAAGGGCATAATATTCCCCTTTACAGATCAAACTCTTTCTAGAAAGGTAAAACAAATCCATCTCTCCTTATGGAAGACCCCTTAGGTTTGCAGGATTTTAAGCTCTGATACCACTATAATGATCCCAAGCCATTATGCAAGGATCATCACGGTTTTGGTGTCTTTTTAAAACTTTTTCCTGGTTGTGGTATTTGGTCAGACACTCTGTTGATCTACTTTTTAGATGTGTTTATATGTGTGTATGCAGCAAATAACAGAAAGAGATAACCATGGAACATACCTCAACCATATGCAATAAGATAGACAAGCCAAAAACATCTCAATTCTTTTTTATTCATAAAATAGAGAAACCTTCTACAATGAAGATGTCGATATGGAATGCTCAACGGATGGCCAAGAAGATAGACAATAGGTAAGAGCTGCTACAAAATGCTCCTTCTAATACAAAAGATGCCTCCAAAGGCTGAATAAGAAATGAAGATCAATACAAGCAGATCTGAATGCCAAACTCTCCAGCTGAAGAATGCCACGCTCCAATAGAAGGCTGAAACCCTCAATAACTCGGCCCTTCTACCAAAAGTGTCCAATCACCCTAAAAAAATGCTAACTGATATATCGGGTGATGGCAAGAACAACCCAGGTGCCCAAATCTCCAAGATCCCTCTCAATCTCTGTAGATCTGAAATCCCCCACTGAATGGTGCACCCCACTAGATGACTGAAGCTCTAGATAATTCGGCCTTTCTGAAGGAGGCCTCCAAATGCTCTGAAACTCTCCAAATATATAGATGGGGACACTACAAGCCACTAGGTGAAGTCTCAGGGTCATATCTGAAGTATAACTCCTCCAAACTAACTAGATCTGAATCTCAGAAATGCCCTCCTTCTCTTCAATTCGTCCCACTGCTCTAAGAAATAATTTGAACCATGAAACTCTCTCAGAAAGAAATAGGAATGATGGTGAACACACTGCAAGAAGAATCCATGTGACAGAATCTCCAAAGACCCTGCCAATCTCCTACAATGAATCTCTATCCAAGGATGGTGCGCCCCTCTTGCTGGAAATCGTCAACTAGTGCGCCCTCTCTCTATCTACACATGAAACTAATGTAGAAACCCCCTGCAACTGAGTAGATCTGAAACTAGAATGGTGTGGGAGAGTATTGCATCTCTGGGACCAAGCTTGGGAAGCTAGGTGGAATCTTTCACCATCGAATCGTCCTCTAGGGTTTGTTAAGTCAAAACCCTCAAAACCCCCAATGTTGGGCTCACTAGCTAGAAGCCATAAATCAAAAGATAAACATACATGAATGAATGAGAAGAGGCCCTTTCCTTTCCTTTATACTTTTTGTCTCACCTTGTCCCTCCAAAGTGACTTTCATTTTATTAATATTTAATTAATTAACTAAATCACTTTAATTAATTAATTAACCTTTTTACCTTTGAAAAGCTCCTTATCTCTCCTTGTGGCTTCCCTGGCCACTGAAAGTCACTTCTAGCCATCCCATCCTGTAGTGTTGCTCCTTCCGATTCCAATGAACTATTACACTGAGAGGTTCCTCCAAGTAATGTGCCAAAAATGACCTCTTAAGTGAATTCCATTGACTTATAGCTCAAAATAGTCAAAATCATGGAAATCGTCGGAATGCAACGAAGCCAAAGCCAACCTGTGCAGAATGGCTCATAATGATGGAATATGATCATCAATACAAGTTGGATCCCACAATGCCTCTCAAACACCCCTGTTCTCACTATAACATCCATCTGGCTACTCTGGTCATCATAAATCTGCACTGTGATGATGTCCCAAAGTGGGGACATTACATCTTTGTCCATTTTCCTTTGATTAATTAGTAACCTTTACCTGTGAATCACCATTGTGACACAGATTGCAACATAAATTATTCACTATAACATTCATAATTACTGTGCATCCATCATCGAATAAACATATCTAAATACAATTATGCATAAATAGAACACTCATGAACAATCACATAAAAAGACATTCAGACGCAGTATTTAACGTGGTTCACCCAATTCTTGGGATACATCCACAAAAACTAGACTCTTTATTATTATTTGTGCAATCATCTCAGGATTGTGCATTGTTCTTACAATAGATTCATTGTGACATTATTCCCCATCTTTCCTAGCTGCTCTATAGTGCAAGACTCTGTAATATCCCAAGACTGAGCCCCATTTGTAATTGTAAATGTAACATGTTTCATATGTTGGTGAGCCAAGTGATTATAAGCTAGGAGGATTATGTGATGATTAGGCCGGAGAGCCTAGATGATAAATTCTAATGAGCCTATTTTTGTATATGTAAATACTCATATCATTAATATAATACATCGTTGTGTAGACCTACCATGATAAAAGAGAATGGGGGACTAAGATCCACTAGGTAGGGAAAGGGATGGGGGTAAAATCATAGGAAAAAGGGCTAAGCTAGAGGGATTATCTCTAAGGGAATAATATTATATTATTACTTCCTAAAAAATAATGTTGGACATAACCTATGTTATTCTAAGTTCCTGTGGGAAGGGAATGAATGATGAGTGGAGCTCATGCATCTTCATGAAGACAAGTGTCTGATTTGGGACATGTAGTTATATTGGAAAACTCGTGATTCCTGGGGGGCTCTCTTCCATTCTAGCCAGGCTTCCCATGCACTCATGAACTGAGCCATGACCTCCATTATTGACCTCTAAAACCTACACGCATATCTGGGGCCATATCCTATATTTTCCTATGATGAATAGAACCCATAGTCCTATTGGATGGAACATCACACCAGTATCTACCTGAGCCTATGATAAAAATTTTGGTTATGAGCAGCAACAATTCCAAACCTTAAGGTAGTTGTTGATGCCATCACCTGTGCATTAGTTGAACATCAAAGATTTTTTCACCTAAGCATGTCCCTGGTTACCTGGGAGCAGGAGTGAAGAGGTGGGTTGTCAGGCCCATGGAATGAAGAGGCAAGTTGTCAAGCATGTGAGAAACTCTCTCTAGGTGAGAGACTTTGCTGGAAAAGAAGAAGCAGGTTGTGAGGAATGTGAGTGACTCTCTCTAGGTGAGAGAGGTTGCTAGGTAAGTGATTTCTCTTAGAGGGATCCCAACAACAGCTATAGTTCTATGAGAATTCATGTTCAGACTATTGTTGAATCCTTGGAAGGGAAGTGGGGCAGCCGAAGGACTATTGAGTAGAGAAGGGGCACACTTCCTGGGGTGGGACAAGCATGTGGTGAATGAGAGGCTATAGGTTTTGTGTATAAGTTGGCTCCTGGGAGGGAATCCTTCCTGATTGACTAGGTAGCATACTATTGTCTCATCCTATCCTAGGAATCCCTTTACTCGGGTGGAGTTTAGTCCCAACTCGAGGGTGACCCACTGTTGAGAGTGATGAGCTGCGTGGTCTATGGGTAGGAGGTTCGTGGAAGGTTTCCACGCAATTGGTGGTCTTCTAAAAAAATATAAATACCATTTATATGTTCATTTACATGTTGTGTATTTGTACATGTTTTATATTTATGATTTTAGCATGTATATGTTGTATGTATAGTCTTTACTGTTATTTCCACATTTATCTATGCATTATTAGAATGTGATTGTCTATTAAGTTTTATTTGTATCATGTTCCGCAAGAGTCTCTGAGTGGTGTAGTCCAACGGGTCTATGGATGGGTATACTACATTTTGGTTATCAGAAGCTCAATAAAAATGAATGTGTTTTAAAGTAGCATGGCCTGGCATGGGTGGTCGGAAATGCTACAAAATGGTATCAGAGCTTGAACAAAGATGAATTGTAGTAGCATGTCTGAGGCTTGGGAGACCGGGGGACATCACAATATGGTATGAGGGCCCACGGTTTCAACATTGAGCCCGGATGGGCCATGTAAGTGGAAATTTAAGAAGAAGTTTCAAAATGAATTATTTTCGAAATGGACAAAATTCAAGTATCAGAATCCATGGTTTCAACACTGAACTTGGATGGGTCGTGTATGAGGAATAGAAGTAAAAATTCCATAGGGATTTGATGTACAGAGTGCGAGAGGGGAGTTGAGAGAGCTCCTAGGTGGTAATGGAAAGATCAATAGAAGTGGTGAAAAAGTTTTCATAGTGATCATGGTTGATAACCACAAGATTGAATTTGAGTCATAGGATATGCGCAGGGGGAAGCAGATCCTTCCCAGCAGTAAAATTTGGAAAAGGTGAACAATAGTTAACCTCCATGTCCTTCGGACTTCATGACTTCGGATAATTTTATGTTTTTTTGAGAAAAAGGGGCCGAAGCCCTAAGTTATGAAGTCCCAGAGTGATTTTCAGCCATAGATCATCCAAGAGGAGGAAGAACCATGGATTTTTCCCGAGTAGTTCGGTTGTTCGACGTTCAGGGAAATTGGTTGAAGTGCACACAGAATGGACTTATTCTTGAAGCCTCGAAGTTTGGAACTCATCTGGAGCATTTGATTAACGAATACATGTGTCTGCAGATTAACCGTGCATAATTTTGGCAGTTTGGAAATTCAGAGTTCTGGAGAACCGAGAGGTAATGTTAAGAAAATCTTCGAAGTCTCGGATCCCTGAAGTCCCGAAGTTCCAGGAAGCAGTTGTTCGGAGGTTCATAGTTCAGGAGAAACATGGTGATAAGTCAAGAAATTCATCAAAGCCCAGAGCTACGAAGTGTTGAAGCACGAGGTATGACGTGGCATGATGATGTCACTGGGGGTGACATGGACCTCCCCTAGTCATTCCATGTGTCATTTAGAATTGTACTTTTGACAACCTTGTTGGACCAAAAGTGGTCCGAGACATGGGAATCATGTGTCACCATATTATATGATGACAATTGTACCCCAGAAAGTTAAGAGGTTAAGGAATTCAACGTTCAGAGGAATTGAGTGAAGAATATGTTAAATGTTTCGAAGCCCGAATCTCTAGAGTGTCGAAGTGATAAAGCACCAGAGATTTCAAGAATTCATCATTTGGAAGAAATGGGAAAAGAAGGAGTGAATTTCTCCGAAGCTTGAATCTCTAGAGCACCAAAGCTTCGAATCCACGAAGGACCACCAACCCAGTACTTTGTCGATTCGAAGTTTGGAGAATCATTGAGTAATGAAGTATAAACCTCTAAAGTCATCATTTTTCAGGATTTTCAAGGGCCCTTCATGACCAATTAATATGTGACATGTGTCATCCGTCAGAGGAAGACATGTGTCCACTCTATAACTTTTCCATGTGGCACATTGAAGCATGGTTGTTGACAAGACTCCAAAAGTTTGGAGAATTTACCATTCATGGGTATGCGTGTATGTTGTTGCAATATCTTCTGAAGCCCGAAGCACCATAACACTGAAGTAGTGATGCTCTAAAGTGTCACTCCACAAGTACGCCAATTCGACGTTCAAAGATAATGTTATGTGGATTTGGTGTAACTTTCAAAGATCGAAGTTCTGAAGTCCTAAAGCTTAGAAGTAGTGGACCCCAAAGCTCTGAAGAAAGGTCTGTTCGGAACTTCACCAGTTCAAAATTATAGGAAAATGAAGTGCGATGAAGGAGAAACCTCCGAAGCCTGAAGTTCTGAAATCACGAAGCACCAGAGTGACATGGCCTGCTGATGTCACCTAGGGTGATGTGGACACAATTGACACTTTCCACATGTCATCTTTTTTCATGCTTTTCAAAGAACATTCATGCTAGTTAGAACTTGACATGTGTCACCCATCAAATTGGGCCATGTGTCATCTCTACTTTTATGCCACATAGTAAACCTCCTTAGTGTGTGATTTTTCATGAGACTCTAGGTATTTTCCAGTTCTGCATTCGGAGGAAACAATGTGTAGAGTAGAAGAAACTTCTAAAGCCCGAAGTTCCAAAGTTCTGAAGCTCAAAAGTAGCGGAGCCTCGAAGTTCTCTAGGCTCTAGATAAGCACCTATCTACTCACACTTTGTTACATCATGCGGTGAAATGCAGTTGGGGGATGAAGAAAAAGGGGATAGTGCCCAAAAAATGTTAATGTTTATGCCATTATTATAGTTCTTTGCATTTCATAAGATAAGAGCATAGTAAGAACAAGATCACTGAGAAATACACATGCACAAGAGACACAACATTTATCCTTGGAAACCCTCTAGGGGAAGAAAACCCAACAAAACTTTCTTATCATAAATAGCTTATACAATGTTCAAGAGATAACTCAACCAATACAGAAAAATCCTCCTCAAGAGATGTGCCACCCTTCTTCTCCTCTCTCCAACTTGTAAATGCAACTTGCCTCATAAGAGAATGAGCAAGTGAAGTGTATGTTATAAGTGAGGCGCTAGCCTCTTATTTATATCAATCTGGCACGTGTGAAGAGTCACCATCTGGCAGGGCCGACCTCTCACTCTGGGTGGGTAAACCCACCTTTTATTAATTCTGGCCCTTTCATTATAACTACTGGGGCTGACTTCTTATTATGCACCTTGTAATTGTCCGATGACCAATCCGCAAAAGGGGATTTGGTCCTTATACAATTACCGACATGATTAATCCTCAATGGGGATTAATCCAATAAAAATAATAATAATAATGACATGATTAACCCTCAATGGGGATTTAATCCAATAATAATAATGACAAGATTAATCCACAATGGGGATTTAATCCAATAACAAAATAATAATAAGAATTCTCTTCGCAGTTACATTATTTCAACACTCCCCCTTAACAAGAACGGTATTCTTCATCAGCATCAGGTGAGAGAGGTCTGCATCATTTACGAGTCATCATAAGTTTTCTTCATTGGCAGCATCATCATTCTCGAAAGAATGCTATCATCATCTGCATCAAACATGTATCAGTAAAAATGATACCTCATCACATCACTAGGCGGGCAAGGAGGATCTAGCGAGGTGCACGCAGATCTCCTGTCCTATGTGGAGTAGGGTTTTTGTGGCTCTATGCATGTAAATGACTGATTGAAGCTAATAAAGAAGAAGAGTTGGTGGGCATAGCCCTGTGGGGTGAACCACGTAAATATTGTGTTATTCTACTCTGTGAAATGTTCTGATGTATCTATGTGTTATTGGCTAAGTGCTTGATATAGATAGATATATAGATCTATTTATGCTTTGTGCTTATGATGAATCTGGGTGTTAGATATGATATAAGTGAATGTGCTTAGTGCTTGAATCTGCTAGATCTGATCCATTTATATATGCTAAGTTCTTAAATACATTAGATCAGAGTGAATGCTATGATGCTTTGTTTTCTCTGCGGAGTAGATATTGGTTAAATAATGATGAACTAACTGTGCTAAGTGCTCTATTAAGTATTATAATTACATATCTGTGTTCTAGCTAAGGTTGCAGACACCTGAGTCTTGCAACCACCCCTACCTCTACCTCAGGTGAGACTTCATCTACTTCATAGGTGTTGCCGAAAGGGTCGGTAGTTAGGGTTTTGTTGGTGCGTTGTTGTAGCATTGAACCCCAGGTCTGACCCTATGCCAACAAGAATGTTGATGATTCATTAAAAAAATATTTGAGCACTGAGAAGTTCTCTTGGTGTAGAGGATCTATGGGAATTACTACCCTTGATTATTGACTATGTAACCCTGTAACCCCATGTATGCAAAGAAAACAATAAGTGGGAGAATGTTGGATATGTGTTATATTATTTGTATGACTAGAATATAGGTCCTCATGTATTCCTCAGTTTGCATGTCCATTTATGGGTTTTTTTTCGACACATGGTTTTTCACTGATGGTTTTCTATTTTCAATTAAGGAATTAGGGTCGTTGACTAATCTAGGTCATTGGATTATGGTTTTGGATGCCACTGGCTCCTATATGTATATTGTATTGTAAACAATGTATGATATGAATGAATATAGAATATGTTGGTTTTCCCGATTTGGGTTTCATGGGGAAAAATATCTTTGTAATGTGTGTATTTTCCATTGTATATTTTTGTTCTTTTATTGAAAATCTGTTTGCAGCAATATATTGTACAAGGTTGAAATCTACAAATTTCCTGCAGTCATTTTTTCAGCACTTTGATTTCCTACAATATGATTTTCTGCAGTCTGATTTCCAACACTCTAATATGGGTACTTAGCTACCCATTCTGCATTCAAATTTCCTGTAGTTTGATTTCCTGTCATCTTGATCTACAACACTCTGATATGGACATTGCACTCTGATTTCCTATAGTCTTGATCTACAACACTTTGATCTGGATATTTCTCTCTGATTTCCTACAGTATTGATCTACAACACTCTGATATAGATATTCCACTCTAATTTCCTGTAATCTTGATCTACAACACTCTGATATGGACATTGCACTATGAAATATTGTAGTCTTGATCTACATCTCTTTGATCTAGATATTTCTCTCTGATTTCTAGTAGTCTTGATATACAACACGTTGATCTAGATATTTCTCTCTTATTTCTAGTAGTCTTGATATACAACACTTTGATATGGATATTTCACTCTGATTTACTGTAGTCTTGATCTACAACACTCTGATCTAGACACCGCTCTTTGATTTCCTGCAGTCTTGATCTATAACACTCTAATCTAGATATTGCACTCTGATTTCATGCAATCTTGATATACAACACTCTGATCTCCTGTAGTCTAATTCCCAACACTTTGATCTAGGTACTTAGTTACCCATGTTGTACTCAAGTTTCCTGCAGTTTGATTTCCAACTCTCCGATCTGGATACTTAGCCTACCCATTTTGTACTCATATTTCTTGCAGACTGATACTCAGCATAGTTGCACTATTTATTTCTGACAACTCTTACTCCTATGATATACTCCTTTCCCCTAACTTAGATTATCCCATTCTTCTTCATTCTTCACAGTCTCTCATCTATTCTTCAATTTGATAAAATATTTATACTACTTTTTACAATGGTTTTGCTTCCCAGAGAAAGATCAAAACTATGGTATAATCCCACAATATTTTTCTTGACCATCTCAATAGCTTTACCACGTCAAAAGACCGTTTCAGATTGCCTTCCATAAAAAATACTTGTTGTGTGAACAAATTATTACCAGAATCTCGGATTCATGTAGTTGAGTTTTTTCCTATAGTTCACCATGTAATTACCGAAATCCCTAATTCATGTAGTAGAGTCGCTTCCTTTAGTTCACCATGTAATTAATAGAATCCCTAATTCCTGTAGTTAAGTTGTTTACTGTAGTTCACCATGTAATTACCAAAGTCCCTAATTCCTGTAGTTGAGTTGCTTCCTGTAGTTTACCATGTAATTACCAAAATCTTGAATTCTTATAGTTGAGTTGCTTCTTGTAGTTCAACACATAATTACCGGAATCTCAAATTCTTGTAGTTGAGTTGCTTTGTGTAGTTCAACAATTATTACTAGAATCCTGAATTCATGTAATTGATTAGCTTCCTATAGTTCAACAGTTATTACCAGAATATTGAATTCTTGTAGTTGAGTTGTTTCTTGTAGTTCAACGTGTTCATACCCGCAACCACTTTGACATCAATGACAACACTTTCTCAACATTCTCCCCCTTTTTCATTGATGGTAACCTAGTAAAACCAAAAACAAACTTTTATGAGACTACTCTCTTATCAGAAATTATTTTGTACTCTTTTATTGAGTTTCTCCCCGTTTCACTATACTACTAAACCCTCACAGTTTTACTGTTACTCTTCCCCTTTGACACCAATGACAAAATGGACACTCCTCCTGACTGAGTACAACTTTTGGGAACAAGAAATTCTCCCCCTTTGACTGTGCTACCTTTTCTTGCTTTCTGAAATCCCCCCCCCTATATTTATGCTTCATCTTCTCCTGCATAGGTCCTTTTTCTATGTTACTCCCCCTTATACTGTTCTTTCTCTTGTAGTTTTCTGAAGTAGCCCACCCTGTGAATGTACTACCCTTCCTTTTTGTAATTTATGAGCCTTCTCTAGTTTATGGTCACTCTTCTCCTTTAATTGTGTTTCCTCATGAAAATTTCATCAAACCTCTTGTTCTTTATTCCTTGTCTTTTGTATTTCATTTGTAAAGAGAACATTCATCAACCTATCATGATAATAGGAACTCCATCATACTTGTTATTCATTAATGATATGTTCAAGATCTTCCCTTATTGTATTACTCTCAATCGTGAAGTAATAGAAAAGTCAAAAGCATCAGCATGGCTAAGGATAACAAATTTCAACATTTTCTCATCTTGGATGCCAACTCTTCATTACATCATTTTCAAAGAGAATGACTTTCTTACTCTTTCTAGAAAATGATCTTATCAACGGCCCAAGTCTATTGCATTATCTTTTACTTTTTAAATGATGGCATCTCCAAGTTGACTTCTTGTTCTTCAAATATTTCATGCAATTTAACTATTGACTTGCTTAAAGATATATGCCACATAATATTTTTTTCATCCATACTGTGCAGTCTTTCAATGATCATCAAGGTCACCATCACTTGGATGAGCTTGTTCCTCTTCTTATAAGGCTTGTAATGTATCAATTATATTAACCATATCTTCATATTCAACTAGAATTGAAGATTTAAGAGGGATAATGTCACAACTGATAGGATTTGTTTCCTTCAACATTTTCTCACAATATAATGTTCTAAAATGAATGGCCTGATGTTGTTCAAAAAATATCCATGTTTCTTGATCAAGAAATTTCCATTTGTTGTTGATAAATCTGATGAATTAAATTATGCCTTTTGGATTGGTTACACTTGTTTCCGTTATTTTTAACTTATGGCCAATGTATCCAAGAATGACTTAATTGTTGGAAACATCAAATGTGTGTTCCATATTCTAGTATTTAAGTTTTTTAAGCACCTCATATTGTTGTTATTAAATGCTACCCTACATGACTGATAAGAATTGACTGAGGAGTCAAATAACTAGCAAGGTTTCCATGAGAGATTCATCCTTAGGATTGGATCCATAATGTTGTCCCAAATGCTACTACAAGACTCGTGTATTTCTTGTTTAAATATTCCTTAAAATGTTTACCAAAACTTACTACTCTTCATGATAATTCTTGTCACCATAATACTAGAAGAATGCTCTTTCATGCTACAATCAATTATTGGAAATGACCATTTTTGTTGATGGTAACATTTTTTGGGTGAACCCTTTTAGAACT
>JASDQU010818463.1:0-13071 GCA_032191745.1 Picea mariana | reverse complement strand
TATTACACTGAGAGGTTCCTCCAAGTAATGTGCCAAAAATGACCTCTTCAGTGAATTCCATTGACTTATAGCTCAAAATAGTCAAAATCATGGAAATCGTTGGAATGCAACGAAGCCAAAGCCAACATGTGTAGAATGGCTCATAATGATGGAATATGATCATCAATACAAGATGGATCCCACAATGCCTCTCAAATACCCATGTTCTCACTATAACATCCATCTGGATACTCTGGTCATCATAAATCTCTTCTCTGCACTGTGATGATGTCCCAAAGTGGGGACATTACATCTTTGTCCATTTTCCTTTGATTAATTAGTAACCTTTAATTATGCATCACCATTGTGACACAGATTGCAACATAAATTATTCACTGTAACATTCATAATTACTGTGCATCCATCGTCGAATAAACATATCTAAATACAGTTATGCATAAATAGAACATTCATGAACAATCACATAAAAAGATATTCAGACGCAGTATTTAACGTGGTTCACCCAATTCTTGGGATACATCCACAAAAACTAGACTCTTTGTTATTATTTGTGCAATCATCTCAGGATTGTGCATTGTTCTTACAATAGATTCATTGTGACATTATTACCCATATTTCCTAGCTTCTCTATAGTGCAAGACTCTGTAATATCCCAAGACTGAGCCCCAGTTGTAATTGTAAATGTAACATGTTTCATATGTTGGTGAGCCAAGTGATTATAAGCTAGGAGGATTATGTGATGATTAGGCCAGAGAGCCTAGATGATAAATTCCAATGAGTCTATTTTTGTATATGTAAATACTCATATCATTAATATAATACATCGTTGTGTAGACCTACCATGATAAAAGAGAATGGGGGACTAAGATCCACTAGGTAGGGAAAGGGATGGGGGTAAAAGGATAGGAAAAAGGGCTAAGCTAGATGGATTATCTCTAAGGGAATAATATTATATTATTACTTCCTAAAAAATAATGTTGGACATAACCTATGTTATTCTAAGTTCCTGTGGGAAGGGAATGAATGATGAGTGGAGCTCATGCATCTTCATGAAGACAAGTGTCTGATTTGGGACATGTAGTTATATTGGAAAACTCGTCATTCTTGGGGGGCTCTCTTCCATTCTGTCCAGGCTTCCCATGCACTCATGCACTGAGCCATGACCTCCATTATTGACCTCTAAAACCTACACGCATATCTGGGGCCATATCCTATATTTTCCTATGATGAATAGAACCCATAGTCCTATTGGATGGAACATCACACCAGTATCTACCTGAGCCTGTGATAATTTTTTTGGTCATGAGCAGAGACAATTCCAAACCTAAAGGTAGTTGTCGATGCCATCACTTGTGCATTAGTTGAACATTGAATATTTTTTCACCTAAGCATGTCACTGGTTACCTGGGAGCGGGAGTGAAGAGGCGGGTTGTTAGGCCCATGGAATGAAGAGGCAGGTTGTCAAGCATGTGAGAAACTCTCTCTAGGTGAGAGACTTTGTTGGAAAAGAAGAAGCAGGTTGTGAGGACTGTGAGTGACTCTCTCTAGGTGAGAGAGGTTGCTAGGTAAGTGATTTCTCCTGGAGGGAGCCCAACAACAACTATCGTGCTATGAGAATTCATGTTCGGACTGTTGTGGAATCCTTGGAAGGGAAGTGGGGCAGCCGAAGGACTATTGAGTAGAGAAGGGGCACACTTCCTAGGGTGGGACAAGCATGTGGTGAATGAGAGGCTATAGGTTGTGTGTATAAGTTGGCTCCTGGGAGGGAATCCTTCCTGATTGACTATGTAGCATACTATTGTCTCATCCTATCCTAGGAATCCCTTTACCTGGGTGGAGTTTAGTCCCAACTCGGGGGTGACCCACTGTTGAGAGTGATGATCTGCATGGTCTATGGGTAGGAGGTTTGTGGAAGGTTTCCATGCAATTGGTGGTCTTCTACAAAAAGATAAATACCATTTATATGTTCATTTACATGTTGTGTATTTGTACATGTTTTATATTTATGATTTTAGCATGTATATGTTGTATGTATAGGCTTTACTGTTGTTTCCACATTTATCTATGTATTATTAGAATGTGATTGTCTATTAAGTTTTATTTGTATCATGTTCCGCAAGAGTCTCTGAGTGGTGTAGTCCAACGGGTCTATGGATGGGTATACTACATTTTGGTTATCAAAATCTCAATAAGAATGAATGTGTTTCAAAGTAGCATGGTCTGGCATGGGTGGTCGGGAATGCTACAAAATGGTATCTGAGCTTGAACACAGATGAATTGTAGTAGCATGTCCGAGGCTTGGGAGACCGGGGGACATCACAATATGGTATGAGAGCCCATGGTTTCAACATTGAGCCCGGATGGGCCATGTAAGTGGAAATTTAAGAAGAAGTTTCAAAATGAATTATTTTCGAAATGGACAAAATTCAAGTATCAGAATCCATGGTTTCAACACTAAACTTGGATGGGTTGTGTATGAGGAATAGAAGTAAAAATTCCATAGGGATTTGATGTACAGAGTGCGAGAGGGGAGTTGAGAGAGCTCCTAGGTGGTAATGGAAAGCTCAATAGAAGTGGTGAAGAAGTTATCATAGTGATCATGGTTGATAACCACAAGATTGAATTTGAGTCATAGGATCTGCGCAGGGGGAAGCGGATCCTTCCCAGCTGTAAAATCTGGAAAAGGTGAACAATAGTTAACCTCCAAGTCCTTCGGACTTCATGACTTCGGAGAACTTTATGTTTTGTTGAGAAAAAGGGGCCGAAGCCCTAAGTTATGAAGTCCCAGAGTGATTTTCATCCATAGATCATCCAAGAGGAGGAAGAACCATGGATTTTCCCCGAGTAGTTCGGTTGTTCGACGTTTGGGGAAATTGGTTGAAGTGCACACAGAATGGACTTCCTCTTGAAGCCTCAAAGTCTAGAACTCATCTGGAGCATTTGATTAACGAAGACATGTGTCTGCAGATTAACCGTGCATAATTTTGGCATTTTGGAAATTTAGAGTTCTGGAGAACCGAGAGGTAATGTTAAGAAAATCTTCGAAGTCCTGGAGCCCTGGAGTCCCGAAGTTCCAGGAAGCTATTGTTCGGAGGTTCATAGTTCAGGAGCAACATGGTGATAAGTCAAGAAATTCGTCAAATCCCAGAGCTACGAAGTGTTGAAGCACGGGGTATGACGTGGCATGATGATGTCACTGGGGGTGACATGGACCTCCCCTAGTCATTCCATCTGTCATTCAGAATTGTACTTTTGACAACCTTGTTGGACCAAAAGTGGTCCGACACATGGGAATCATGTGTCACCATATTATATGATGACAATTGTACTACATGGACCCCAGAAAGTTAAGAGGTTAAGGAATTCGACGTTCAGAGGAATTGAGTGAAGAATATGTTAAATGTTTCAAAGCCCGAATCTCTAGAGTGTCAAAGTGATAAAGCACCAGAGAGTTCAAGAATTCATCATTTGGAAGAAATGGGAAAAGAAGGAGTGAATTTCTCCGAAGCTCGAATCTCTAGAACACCGAAGCTTTGAATCGACGAAGGACCACCAACCCAGTACTTCGTCGATTCGGAGTTCGGGAGAATCATCGAGTAATGAAGTATAAACCTCTAAAGTCATCATTTTTCAGGATTTTCAAGGGCCCTTCATGACCAATTAATATGTGACATGTGTCATCCGTCGAAGGAAGACATGTGTCCACTCTATAACTCTTCCATGTGGCACATTGAAGCGTGGTTGTTGACAAGACTCCAAAAGTTTGGAGAATTTAGCATTCACGGGTATGCGTGTATGTTGTTGCAATATCTTCTGAAGCCTGAAGCACCATAACATCGAAGTAGTGATGCTCTGAAGTGTCGCTCCACAAGTATGCCAATTCGGCATTCAAAGATAACGTTATGTGGATTTGGCATAAATTTCAAAGCTTGAAGTTATGAAGTCCTAAAGCTTTGAAGTAGTGGACCCCAAAGCTCTGAAGAAAGGTCTGTTCGGAACTTCACCAATTCAAAATTCTAGGAAAATGAAGTGCGATGAAGGAGAAACCTCTGAAGCATGAAGTTTTGAAATCATGAAGCACCAGAGTGACATGGCTTGCTGATGTCACCTAGGGTGATGTGGACACACTTGACACTTGCCACATGTCATCTTTTTTCATGCTTTTCAAAGACCATTCATGCTAGTTAGAACTTGACATGTGTCACCCATCAAATTGGGCCATGTGTCATCTCTACTTTTATGCCACATAGTAAACCTCCCTAGTGTGTGATTTTTCATGAGACTTCGGGTATTCACCAGTTCTGCATTCGGAGGAAACAAGGTGTAGAGTAGGAGAAACTTCTAAAGCCCGAAGTTCCAAAGTTCTGAAGCTCAAAAGTAGCAGAGCCTCGAAGTTCCCTAGGCTCTAGATACGCACCTATCTGCTCACACTTTGTTACATCATGCGGCGAAATGCAGTTGGGGGTTGAAGAAAAATGGGATAGTGCCCAAAAACTATGTTAAAGAAGGAAAATGGGTTAGGAAGGAATACCGTGTGTTTCGTATGGTTCGTACCTACATTATAAGAGGTACTAAAGACCTGGGAACTTTATGATAGGGTACAACAAAGAAAAAATATCCTTTTAGCTCAGAGGAAAGAGATCAATTGCACAGGGATTGCATCATTGAAAGACAATTTTCAATTATCCATAAATTTATGCTCATGACTCAAAATTGAGGAAGGAAGTAGTCAATGGAAAGGTCTTGGAAAGAGGATTCCAGTTATTCAACCATAATTAAGGATTGATAAGCTTAGATCATAGGAAGTCATAAATAAGATGGTTGGTGACCATAAAAGGAAAATTGTGCATATGTTACCAAAATGGTATATTGTGGTTCTAGCTAACAAATTTTGTTGTATGTATGTTTTTGGATGTAATGGTTACATTTAAAACAAAAAAAGTGTTAGAGATGTCTACAGATTGAAGAAATAAGGATAGAGAGAGTTCTTCATTTTACATTTGAAATATTTAAGAAGTTATTGGATCAGATGTTGGGTTAAATAAGAAACATGGAAAACCCCAATGAAATTTTGGTTTGGGGAAGACCTGTTCTATACAGATTGATATATCGGAATGATAGTATTTTGGTAAAGAAATACAAAATGTATGCATGTAGAAAGTGACAACATCTCCAAATATCAGTGCTATAGTTTGGAGATAGAACCTCCATTATTACTATCAGAATGCACAATGGAAGCATGGTATGAAGGTCATCAAATATGGCATGACAGAAGTTGATTATGCATGTCAGGTTGAAAAATAAGATGGGTTATGACATGAGAAAGTAATAATTCATCAATCTAATCCCAGTGCTGATATGATCAATCAAGGAAAGGCTAAATCAATTGCTTCAAGAAGGAAATTGGTGTTAAATATCCAAGGTTACTCAAAGAAAATGACTTGAAATATAATTGGGCCATGTAGGAGTTGGATCAGAGGAGAACATTCTTCGCATCCAAAATTTTCTCACATAAAAATAGATGTTGTTCTAAGTCCTCCAACTCAACTCCATGGAACTCAGGAAGTCTCAATGTGTTGTCTAACTCTGCCATGTTTTTTTGTGTAGTACATCCCTTTGGCAATGTTGGTTGACTTTGACTCAGTGCATTACTTCCGCTTCTCTATCTACTACTACTTTGTCTTCCTTTTCTAAATATAAGTGTTTTTGATAGATCCTAAAATGTTACTTCCAATATAGGTGACACACATAGGGTCGTGGAGTTGACATAGGATCCAATATTAGTAGGACTTAATGGATCTTCTATTATAGAACTAAAATGAGAATTCTCTTCCTCTCCTCCTATGTACGGTATTTCTACAATATGAACTATTGTGTAGGATTCTCTCTCTCAAAATAATTGTGTGGCTCGCCTTTCTTAGCCCCAATCTTCATCCTCTAGTACCTTCTTCCACTACACAATACTCCAAACTTTTCTTCCTCTTCTAATACACCTTCTTCATTTCTCTGCATCCTTAGTCCCTCCCTTCTTTCTTCATTTCTTCCTTCATTCTTTCCTACCTTCAAACTATCCTCTGGTAAGCCCCCAATTCCCCTATGTGCGTGAAGCCCCTTACAAATCGGACTCGATCGTCACCACACATTGGTTGCACAAAAACATATTTATTCAGGTACCCAATGCTTTCATAAACTTTCCATGCGGACCCTTAAATAAATCCCTCTCTGTAACACTATATGACTAGGTACAATCCACTAAAAACTCCATAATATAACCCCCCAGTATGTTGTTCAACCAGAAATCAATGAAGCGGGAAACATTGTTACTTATAGAGTTAAATTGTCTTACCAACTCATGAGTCAAGTTCCTATGCACTATAGTTCAGTACCTTCTAGTATTCTCCACTAATATTTCTAACCACTCAGTTAAGATAATAAAAAAATTGCCAAAGAAAGTCTCATGCAACTCTGTATACACATACCTTTGCATCCATTTCTTGTCGCTTATCCGAGGGTTTCTATTCTCTTTCCTGGAAAATTATCATTCCTTCCTTTATATCCATTCGGTGATCTCTTTTCTTAGTTGACCTCCAAAAAATTCCCACAATGAAAGATTATGGGTCCCGACAATAGAACCATTTGTTGGTGCGTAGTTGTAAGACCCTAGGTTCAGTTTATTCTACCAACAAACCCTGTAGACACCGGCCCTTTCGGAATCATATGCATGCAAGTGAAGTCTCACCCAAGGAATCTATTAGGACTGCAGGAACCAAGTTTCTACAAGGATGAGGGGATGGGAGGATATTATCATATTCATTCCCACTTATCTACCTTGTGCGTCATATTATTTGTCCATTTTCCTTTGATTAATAGTAACATTTAGTTATGCAACACCATTGTGACACATTTTGCAACATAAACTATTCATTGTAACATTCATAATTACTACGCATCCATCGTCGAATAAACATATCTAAATCTAGTTATGCATAAATAGAAAATTCATGAACAATCACATAAAAACACATTCAGACACGGTATTTAACGTGTTTTACCCAATTCTTGGGCTACACCCAAAATGGTTGGCTTCTTTATTATTCTTTGTGCAATCATCTCAGGCTTACATATTGCACTTAAAATAGATTCATCATGAAATTCTTCCCCATATTCCCTAGCCACTCTACAATGCAAGCCTCTCTCTATAAAACTCTCCCTAAACCTTCAGACATAGAATCTCTCTCATACTCATTCTATTCTCTCAAGCTCCTATTTTCTCAGTATCAACAACCAAAACAAATTTTATCCTTCAAAATCCTATTCTACTCGACCCATTACATATTTATACGTATAATTTAGGGCTCAAAACCCTACCCTCATATCCCCAAAAACCCTATGACAACTCATTGTTTAGGCATGTTTTTCCTATCTTTGCACCTGCATGTTGATTTTACATTCCTGACTATTGTTCTTCTTGATTTTGTGTTTCTACCTGATTTTTCATTCCTAACTACTTTCCAACATGATTTTTCATGTGCCCTCGTTCTTCATTCTTTGAATTGCATGTCCAACAATATTCATTTCTTTCAAACATTACACTATTTGTGTTGTCCTTTTTCAAGATGAGGTACTTGGTCTGGTTTCCTGTCATGTGTTTTTACCATTTATTTTCAGCATGTATTATTGATCCACCAACTTCCTTCTTTGGTTCTTCTAATTTCCTCCTCCATACTTTTGTTCTTTTGTCTTCATGTTTGACTTGGGTATTTACTTTCTCACTATTTCTAAAATTGCTTCTACAGTACTTTTCTACGTGACTATAGTTGTGGAATTTGTAACATTTAACATTGTAGTGTATGGGAGAAAAAAAATTGTAGTCTCTATTAGATGGCCCATGAAAACTCCTACTCTAGTGAAAGATTTTACTTCCATTTCTAATGTGATCATTTCTTCCATAATTTCTACAGTTTATCATTTTATGAACGAAATTGTTGCAAGAAAAATAGTAACCATAAAAGAAACATTGATACCTGGTAGTAAACTATATCCTTGGAGGCACAAATCTTTTAAGCTCATTCCTATCAGAACTTGGTTGATTGTACTTTCTTTCCATGTTGTTATCTTCACTGTAATTGGGTCTTTTAAGAACATTTGTATTGATTTCATCCTTCTCCTTGATTGAATTGGAGCTTTCATCCTCTTCAAGAGTGTGTTGGTTGTTGTCATAACCTAGACCTATTTTGATCAAGGGTGACCTTTGATAGTTGGGAATTTCATCTAGGACTACAGTACTCTTTTCAAACTTCAAATTTGTATCCAGTTGTGTAACTATCTTTTCTAATTCTTCTCTTAGAGGTAATTTTTTCTTCAAATTTCTCAAGATTTTCTTCCTTTTATTCTAGTTGAGTATTTAGTTCAATGATGATCATTTCTAATTTTTTAATGTTGTGTGACATTTCTTCTTTTGAATTCTTATTTTCTTCTTGATATTTTTGCAAATATTCCTTTAGAGACTTGTTCTCTCTTTTGAACTTGTATATTTCGTCCAGAGCACTAATGATTTCTCCTTTAGTGTCAATCATTGTCTCAAATTCCTCTCTATTAGAATTGTCTCAGTAATGACTCTGATGCTCAAGCCCCATGATAATGTTTTCATCTTGGCTTGCATCAGATTCATATTCTTCTTCATCATCTGAGGAGATACTACTATCCTCTTTCGAGTAAAAACTTTTTTTGTTGTTCTTCCTAGCTTCATTCTTGCCTTTTTCTTCTTCTTCATTAGATTTTTTTTCTTTGTATGGAAATTTTGATGCAAATCCACCTAATTTACCACAATTAAAACATTTAAATGGAAACATACCTTTATATTTTCTAGAGCCCCTTCGTAGATTTATCACAAAGTTGGCTTCTTGTTCATATGAGATGTGGTTGGAGCTTTTATGATCATGATGTTGTTGTAACTTGGTTGATGCCTTGAAAACTGCTTCTATTAGTTTTGGTTGCTCTTTCTTGGTCCTCATCTCATAGGAAGTGAGTATTCCATGGATCATATCCATAGTCATCTTATCTAGTTAATGTAGTTATTCTAAAGCCGATACTTTTTCATCAAGTCTTGAGGGGAGATATGATATTAGTACATTCTGAAATACCACAACTTCATCAAGATTTTCACCTAGCCCTTTCATGGTGTTTACAACCTCATCTACTTTGAGAAAGAAGCTAACAATGTTCTCATCCTCACTCATTCTCAAACTTTCAAATTGTATTATGTGAGCTTGAATTTTGGCTAGCTTCACCTTAGCATATCCTTCATAATTGTTTGCTAGTGTGACACACATCTCTTTTGTTGATTCATACTACATCACTTTAACAAATTATGTTTCTGCAAGTCCACCTAGAATGGCATTCATAGCTCTTGAATTACTATGGTAAGTTTTCTTACCAAATTCACCAGTTGGAGGAGTTGTTAGGGGTTTTTATCCATCTACCACTGTCTACCAAATCTCCAAGCCAAGTGCCATAAGGTAGGTATTCATTTTGATTTTCCAAAAAGTAAAATTTGTTCCATTGAATACAGGAGGTCTGATTGAAGAAGAGAGATCTTGACTAGCCATTTTTCTTGAAGGATCTTCATTCCAGTTGTTAGGTTGTCACTGAAGGAACCTGTTTTGATACCAATTGTTGGTATATTCAACAATATTGAGAGGGGGGGGGTGAATTAGTATTTCGAAAATTTTAACCACTTTTTATTTTTACTATCTTAACTAGTCATCACATAATCAATCATAAGAAATGCATAGAGTTAACAATAAAACATAGACATAGTACACATATATTTTACGTGGAAACCAATATGGGGGAAAAACACAAATCAACTTATGTTATATCAATCAAGAGTTACATTATTTACAGGATTCAACCTATTAGGGACACTAATCCATATAGTAAGCACCCACTTACAATCTCTTCAAGAACCAAATTGATAGGCACCAAACTGTTGAGAAGATAAGGAAACCAATCCTCATTGTAAGAACCCACTTATTGTCTGTAAGCACCAACTTTCCAGGCTCCAACATGTTAATAAGATGAGGACACCAATCCTCTATGTAGCACCCACTTACAATCTGCAACCCTGAATGATTTCTTCAATTGGAAATAATAAACAATATTTATTTTGTTCCTATAACCGCCACTTAGTCATCAAAGATACTCATTTTTCACTCTGATTTCCTACAATCCATTTTCAATTTTTCAACACTCTGATTTCCTACAATCAATTTTTTAGTTTTTTAACACTCTTATTTCCTGCAGTTTGATTTCCAGCACTCTAATCAGGGTACTTAGCTACCCATTTTGAATTCATATTTCTTGCAATCTGATTTCCTACAGTATTGATTTACAACACTCTGATCTATACATTGTACTATGATTTCCTACAGTATTGATCTACAACATTCTGATATAGATAATATTCTCTTATTTTTTGTAGTATTGATCTACAACACTCTAATATGTATATTTCAGTCTGATTTCCTATAGTCTTTATCTATAGCACTCCGATCTGGACATTGCACTCTAATTTCCTACAGTATTGATCCAGATATTGGTCTTTGATTTCTTGCAGTCTTGATCTATAGCACTTTGATATAGATATTGCATTATGATTTCCTGCATTCTTAATCTACAACACTCTGATCTGGATATTACTCTTTGATTTCTTGTATTCTTGATCTACAACAGTCTGATCTAGATATTGTACTTAGATTTCCTGCAGTCTTGATCTACAACACTCTAATCTCCTACAATATGATTTCCTGCAATCTTATTTCCAACACTCTGATCTTTGTACTTAGTTACCCATTCTTCACTAAAAAAAATTGCAAATTGATTTCCAACTCTTCGATCTAGATACTTAGCTATCCATTATGCACTCAGATTTCTTGTTGTTAGATTTTCAACGGTCTGATATTCAACATAGCTACACTCTTTCTTCTAAAAAATCTTACTCCTCTAATCTTCTCCTTGGCCCTAACTCAAATTAACCCATTCTTCTTCATTCTTCACACTCTCTCGTCTACTCTTCAATTTGATAAAATATTTATACTAGTTTTTACAATGGTTTTTCTTCCCATAGAAATATCAAAACTATGGTATAAACCCATAGTATTTTTCTTGACCACTTCAAAATACCATTTTAGAATTCCTTCCATAAAAAAACACTCATTGTGTGAACAAATTATTACTGAAATATTGAATTCACATAGTTGAGTTGCTTCAAGTAGTTCACCACGTAATTACCAGAATCCCTAATTCCTGTAGTTGAGTTTCTTCCTGTAGTTCACCACGTAATTATCAAAATCCTCAATTCTTTTAGTTGAGTTTATTCTTGTAGTTTACCACATTATTACTAGAATCCCTAATTACTATAGTTGAGTTGCTTCCTGTAGTTCACCACGTAAGTGTCGAAACCTCAAATTCTTGTAGTTGAGTTGCTTCATGTAGTTCAACACATAGTTACCATAATATCGAATTCTTATAGTTGAGTTTCTTCATGTAGTTCAAAATTTATTATCGGAATCGCGAATTCCTGTAGTTCAACAGTTATTACCCGAATCTCAAATTTTTGTAGTTGAGTTGTTTTCTATGGTTCAACATGTTCATACCTCCAGCCACTTTGACATCGATGACAACTCCTTCTCAACAATTATATCTTCTAAAATCCTATCTTTTAAATATTAAGTGTACATGATTATGGTTGTAGCATGCATCTCATGCACCCTTCTATGGAGCACATCATCCACTTTATTCTCTTTCCCCTTGATAAGTTTGATGTCGAAATCATATTCAATAAGACATTCCATCCATCTTGTTTGTCTAGAATTTAGTGTGGGATACTCAAACAAGTGTTTCAGACCACTATGATCCATCTTTAGCTCAAACTTTATGCCCACAAGGTGTTCATTAATTGGGTTGGTTGTCATTGATGTCAACCCTTAAAGAAAATCCGGTAGCAAATTTCGGTAGCACAAAGGTTTGGGTAATGGACCCAAGTTTGTTTTATGTATAATGGTATGAGTTTTGATATATATGAAGGTAATACTATTCTATATGTATAGTACATGTCATTCCATTTCCGATGGTATGTGGAGCGCCACATAACTCCTCACGGTTAGAGAGTTATGGCCATGTGAAGTTGGAGAGCCCTCATGAGTTATCTAGAAGCCCCTAAAAGGTCAAAGTAGTCAAAGTAGGTACAAAGAAGAAATTATTTAAATAATAAAGTTAGTGGAGAATTTACTATTTATGGATAAGTCAAAGAGGTTTCAAAAGAAATTATTTAAATAATAAATTTAGTGGAGAACTTACTATTTGTGCAAAGTGGTCAAGTTAAGTGGACAAGTGGTTAGAAGTGGGTTAGCCCTAAATTAAGGAAAGTGGGTTAAGATGGTTAGAAGGAAACCCCTTGAGGTAGCTACATGAAACTATAAATAAGAGGCAAGGGTCTCTCATTTAATCACAATTGAGAACATTGAATATCTATTATTGTATAAGGCTTATTGCAGGTACTCATTGATATATCTGAAGTTGTGAAAGTCTGAGGTAGAACGAAGGTTTGACGGAGAAATTTTCAGAATTACAGAGAATACTAAAAAATCATAAGTTCTGAGGTGTACATGGGATAACAGTGCAATAGGGTGCATACATACACACGATACTAGTATAATAGAGTGTGTACGCACATAGGGTGTCAGTATAACAGGATGCATACGTGAGGGAAAAGCCGTGAAATTTTGAAGAGATGAAGAAGCCAAGGTTCCATGTTCTGAGAGCAAGTTCCCAGGAAGGTCTGCAGTGATCAGATACATCAAATCTATCCAATGGTTCAAAAGGTATGTCATATTTCTATGAGTAGTTGGATCTTGATGTATGCATGAGAAATGGTTGTGGAGATTTGAGAATGGTTATGAATATTTGAGGATTCTCCCTATGTTGAGAAATAATGAGAGGGGGGGTGAATCAGTATTTGAGCTATCAATAATTTGATTTAACTTTTCTTTCACTGAGAAATATTAGTCT
>JASDQU010818462.1:6448-26540 GCA_032191745.1 Picea mariana | reverse complement strand
CCAGGGTCATGTTGAAAAAAAATACATGTGTACAAAAATGCATTTGTTAGTCTCTTAGATTTTCTTATTTTCAGCTACAAATATCTTTAGGTGTGTTGTATTTATTTTGGCATGCATTTGCTAATTTCTAGTTACTAAAACTACATGCTAAAGCACCTAAAATTGCAAATACAACCATAACAAATTAGCAAGAAGTTCTTGGACTATTGGCTATCCTAAAACAATAGCATATACTTTACATAACAATTGAAACTTAGAGCCTAATTGTGGTTAGAGAAATACCCAGTAGGTAAGATTGATAGGACCTGAAAATCTTCACGCAACGGACTTGCGAAAAAATATCCGAGCCGTTGGATCGTGGTTCCATTTTGATCCAACGATCATCAATAAATCAACCTTGTTCTTCACCATTTATTTTCGACTCCTCCATCCGATCATGCTCTTATTTTGATCCAATGATCAATATTGTTCT
The DNA here is from genome assembly GCA_032191745.1 of Picea mariana. Taxonomy (NCBI): domain Eukaryota; kingdom Viridiplantae; phylum Streptophyta; class Pinopsida; order Pinales; family Pinaceae; genus Picea; species Picea mariana. The sequence continues at coordinate 26,068 of JASDQU010818462.1, read as the reverse complement.
TCGTTCTTTATTGTCGATTCCTGCAACTTTCACACTTGTAATGATCAGAGCATTGATCTTTATAATAAATGGAGAATAGAATATCGGGTATATTTGGAACATATTCCTTTTGATCTTTGTTCATATATAATTACTATATTTTATTTGAGCACCATTTTTTATCTCTTTTTTTTTCATTTCGATGGGACAACTTCATCCTTGTATGTCTCAGAATAAAAAAAACCATATTCTGAGTCTTCTCATTACTCCATCTACTTCATCAGAGTTAATGGCCTTTGCAAAGCTCTCTTGCAACTGGTATAGTAGGGTACTTTAACAGAGTTATAGTCTGAATGGACTTGTCTGGATGATAAAACCATATTAACCCTTGTTGACATAAATGACAACATAACACCATGTCCAACAATATGGCAATGGTTTCCAAGTTTTTCATGAGATCAGACTTAGTCAATCCAATACCATTATTGATTATAGTTGATCTGATCGACAGAGGACACGAAAAATATAAAGGAAAATTTTGAATTAAATCTTCGGGTCTGTGTTTGTGTTGACTCTAGTCAACTTCCAACCAAATCAGAAATGATGGTGGATTGTCCGATCCAATCGACGATGGACACAAAAAAATATAAGGGCAGATTGAATTAACTCTTCGAGTCCACCCTCTCATATTAAAATCCACACTTGTTCAAACATGAGTTGGATTAGGGTCATCCGATTATGCTCTTATTTTTATCCAACAATCAAAACATCATCGATATTTATTCACTGTCAATTCTTGCATATTTAACACTTATAACGATCAAAGCATCGATCATTATAATAAAAGAAGAAATAGAATCTCGTATCAAGGTAAAGTTGTGAGCTCTCGGGTTAATTAAGATCAGGTCTGCCTCTTTGAACCCTATATTATTTAAAATGATTGGGTGATTGTGAGTTATTCCACAAATCCTGCATGTGTTCTTTTTCTCGGAATTTATCTAAGTCTGTTGGTTTTCCTAGGTTCCTAAACTCATATTTTGTTAAGTGACCCTCTACCTGCTAGTCATCCAATGCCTAATATTATGTAGAATTTTTAATTTAGAGGAGTTGTGTCGACCCCTTTTTTCTTCCATCCTACCCTTTATAAAAAGATGAGAAGGAGATCTAAAAGAGGAGAAAAAAAGTGCAGATATGCTTGAATCTTAAACTTGAAGTTTAATTCCATGTTGTTTTGATTTATCAAGTATCCTAATAGAAGCCTATAAGGACATGATGGCTTATAGCATAGGACAAGCATTAGTGTGAAAATGAGTCTACCTTCTTGGAAGTGTATTTGGTAATTTATTTTCTTGGTTATGCATTTATATTAAATCTTGAATACTAAATCATGTTTAGCCATTGATAATGATGACCATGTTGACACCCTTTTTGACATCAAAGACACGCCATATCTAACATTTTATCTTAATGAAAACACCAATCTCTATCTCAATGGCAATCTACATTAACCACTGATAATGATAACCATATTGATCCTTTTTTCAACAATGCCAACACCAACACCATATACTCTCTTTGACATCAATGCCAACACCATAACATCATGTCCAAAAATAATTACTCCCTAACCCTCTATAGTTCCAAAAAATAATTTTCTTTATCTATTTTGATATCGATGGGAATTGCCCCAGGAGAGTGTTGAAGCACCTAAATTTATTATTATCCTAGAAACCATTACTATGGTCTTGTCTAAAGTTGAATAAGTACCCATCGTTGTGTCTCTAGCTTCCATTTCTTCTCTAACTATTTTAAATTTCTTTCTACTTGATTTCTTAGGTAGCCACTCCTCTTAATTGTCCTCCTCTTTTTCCATTTCTTCCCGCTACTATTTTTTTTTCATATTTTGCATTCATGTTCCTATGTTATGTTTCTTTGGTATATATTCAAGAATCTCCTCCTTTTCTGCCTAGAGTTCCCCATCTTCCAAAGGGTTCTCTATTCCTGGATTATCTTTGGGTATTTTTTAGACAAGGGGCATAAGAATTTCTAATGACGGGTTCAAAGAAAATAAACTTAGATATTTATAGCCCTACCTTCCCTGGAGTTATGATTGACTCCTCCTAAGAGAGTACTTCAAAATGGTTTGACTTGGGGGAGAAATTTTTAGATGGATATTTTTTTGGTGTCCTATGGGATGACGGGTTAGCTTGATGTGTTTTGGGTTGCGCCTGTTGCTTGGGTTGATTATTGTACAGGGGTCCTAAACCCACCCCTCGACATAAATAATAAGGAGTTGATTTCATGTTTTTCTTTGATGTTGCTTGCTTGGGCTTCATATTCCTTTTAGTTGTTTTCCACTACTCCTCCTTTTCTCAGACCATAGGATCTCCTTGCACTACTTTCTTGCAATTTTTTGCAAAGAGGCCATATTCATGAATGGATTTGCATTTTAAGGGGAGTTGCTTGTAATCCAAGGGATGCTCATGTTTCCAATTATCTAGGGTTAGAAGGAATGTTTCTAGGATCCCCTTCTCCAATTTAACTTCTACACAAATCCTGGAATAAGAAAACATCCCCTCTTTCAGGATATAGTCATGTCTATGTATCTTCCAAGAGTATTCCCAATACATCATAGGGTTTCATATTTCCAACAATCGAAGGGGATATGAGGAATTTGCACCCAAACAAGAACTATAGAAGGAATGTCATTCTCCTGGTTAAAGTTGGGAGTCCACCTATTTAAGTTCATTCCTCTAGTCCCCACGAAGTAAGCCTGACTTCCAAATATTAAGTTTGTATCCTCCTTGAGTTGAAGTAGAAAGGTGCAATATCCTCGACCATAAAAAAAATAATTCAATTGGCCCTTAATATGAATTTTCCATCTCCACTAAATCCTATTTTTCATTGTTATGTGGAATGTCCATACCCAAATGAATTGGCCTATTATCCCTCTTTCATCCATAGCCAAATCCATTTGTCTTGAGTTTGTTCCTAGAATAGGATTTTTAGGAATGTTTTCGAGTCATTTCATGGATCCGTATGAATGGAATTTAGAGGAAGAGGTCATGGTTTCCACCATTGCATGAAATGAAACATATTCCTTATCCAGAGGGTGTCCAATTCTCACCCAAGAAGTTGAATCTGTCTAGTGCAGTTAGACATAGATGGGAAACTAGGGCTTCCAAGATTTGCATAGCGTAGACAATTTTTTCCCTTTGAAATTCAAGCAAATTATTAATGAGAAAATGGTACCTTAAAATAATAACAAAGTGAAATCATACATAATATGCCAATTTTGTGTTGATGTTTTGGTAGTTGCGGGAGGTATTAACCTCCATGTGTAACCTATGACTTAGAATAGAATATTCCAGAAGAAAGTGAACCATTAAACAGATGCGTGGAAACCCTATAAGACAAGTCAGCCTAGTAGAATAAATAATATTATAATATTATCTTTAAGAAATACAAGTCGGCTCCACAGGCAAAATATAAACAAAAAATATAATTACCAGAAAGTCAGGTCGGCTCAGCCAAAAAAGTCACTAGACAGATAAATATAAATAGAGGATTCTTTATCTCATTTTTACACCCAGTTAGTGTGAAAGTATTGTGGAGAGTTGTAGTTGCATCTGCAACTGTAGTTGCAAGGAGGAAAAAGGGCACATGGTCATATCTTGGTCTTGGTCTCTCTCTTGGTGATTTTCTTGGTGACATTCTTGCTAAATATGGTAAAAGTTTGAGAGAGAGAGTAGTGCAGCTGCAATTATGTATGGTACTTCTTTTGTGGATATGGAGACTCTCTCTCTTGTGTGCTACCCTTGGAGAAGGATCGATCTACTTGTCTTGAGATATTGTTGTAGTTAGAAACTAGGGTTTATCTGTTGGTTCTAAAGTAGAATTGCCAAAATTATTCAAAGTAAATGTTAGTGTGCTTGAGGATGGCATATGAATGCCTATGGTTGGGAGACAATGATGTGACATTGTCTATGGTTAAACAAGCATACCAAAATTTCAACATGGTATCAAAGCCTAAGTAGGTTTCATCTCTTCCTCATATCAGATCTACAAATTTTTGAAGTTGAGATATTAGAGTTTCCTCATAAAAAAACCCTAGGTTTGCAATATCAGTTCTTTCATGGCAGTTGCAACATCAGTTGCAATACCAGTTGCAACACTAGTTGCAGTAAATGTTTTTGTGAAACGTTGGGCCTAATATTTGGTTGTTCTATTGCACCTTACCCTAGCGTATCTCTAGTTACCTTTAGATTTCAATTTGGAGCACTTTGAAGTTTTATGGTTCATCATTGCTTGTCATTGCTACCGGATGGTGCCAATGTATGTCTCTACCTATCATTGTTGTCGAAGGTATGTACTTATATATGTTTAAACTGTATCACTATTTTTAGTGTGAATGCAGGAGAAGGGATCTCTAGTCCAAGAAACAATCGTAGATCCAGAGGGATCTCAAATCCAACACATTCAAAGGAACAACACATTCCAAGTTTGATTGTTTTCATATGCCTCTAGTTGTTATGGAATTATTATGACCTTATGAACATCTAATTGCATTTTGATCTATTGAAGTTGTGATTATCATACTAACCTCTGTTCAAAGTTAAAGTTAGAAACTAACCTTTAGTCAAAGTATTAGATTGATTAAGGATGAGATTTTAGAGTTTATTTGCATTATACTCTCTAAATCAGATTTCTGTCAAGAAAGCATATTTTCTAAAGTATGGGGGACAGGTTGAAGAGAATACTTGTCATATTGAGTGAAGGATACTCAAAAGAAAATCAACAACACTCATTCTTGAAGATAAGAATCCATGTTCCAAGTTTGATTGATTAAATTAATAAGGTTCCAATTTGCACATATCAAGTTTGATAATTGCTACATTACTAGTTGTGACAACAATCCTTGAAAGGTTCTATTGCTGCTAAATACAATGAATACTTGGCAACATGTGAGTACTATTGATATAAATTCTTGCAAGATGAACTAACATCTCCTATAGGAGATACTTCTTGTTTTTATTCCAGGAAGATCACCTTGGTAATAATATGATGATTACCATGAGATTGTCTTTTTTTTTCTTTTCTTTTTTACATAGATATGTTCTTATGAAAATGCTATTATACTTTTTTATTCTTGTTTTTTTTTTCGGGCAGGTTACCATGGAGGAATGATTGATCAAAAACTAGAAGAGTGTTGTTCCTATTTCTTATTATTGTATTTTTATTTTAGTTCTTGTTCCAAGAAGGTCATATGAAATAGCTCTGAGAAGTAGCTACTATGATTATTGTTCTCGTTCTTGTTTTTATTATTATAAGAGTGTTATTCTTGTCTACTATTTTTCCCTTTGTTGTTCTTATTTCGGGAAATTCACAGATGATAACTCTGAGGGAAGTTATAGTGACGGTTGTAGGAGACAACATATTATATGGTCTCTAGTTTGAAACATGGAGCATATTATCCATATAATAATTTGTATACACGGCTGTATACATCCATGTACCAAAGAAGAAGAAGATGAAGAAGGGTACTTTTGCGAGATACATAGTATCTCATATGTTGGCATGTTTTATAGGAAGAGTGTGCTTTTCATTGATGGCAAGAACAACATTGATGAAGAGGATCAAGCTCAGAAGAGATAGCGCTTTCCAAAACTGCAGACGAGGTCCAAGAGACAGACTCGTAGGAGGAGCAAAGGTCGAGACCTTTGAACACTTAGAAAACCTTCTAAGTTAGAGAGATCAGAAGCTCAAGAGAGAGGGTGACAATGACCATTGGATCACAACACAAAGGACCAACAACTGTCTGATCGAAACAAGGTGCACGAGCCTTAACACTTTGCACATGCAGGAGACAGAACTTACCAAAGTTTCGAAGTCCCGAAGTATTTTGGGACCATCCATCATCAAGGAGGACAGGTGAAATTAAGATACACCACTCTAGAAGTTCATGGATCAAAATGAGGTGAAATAGTCGAAGTAATTTGAGATCGTTCATCACTAGGAGGAGAATCTGGTTCATTGATCATCAGGAGATATGTGTCAGTAGACCGTGAGTTCAGGAGGGAGAAAAGTTTGAGATTTGAAATCCCCAAAGTCCAGAGAGTCAAAGAGCCAGATTAAATTTCAATCGTCAGATCCAGAGGGATACGTGGAGAGGCATCTTGAGCTCCGGAGAAATCTCACTTCAATCATTTCCAGTTGAGAATTGAAATTCCCGAAGCCCGGAGAGTCGGAGAGCCGAAGTAAATTTCAACCGTCATATCCATATGGATACGTGGTGATGGATCGTGAACTCCGAAGAAATCACTTCAAGAGTTTTTAGTTGAGATCTGAAAATCCTAAATCTCCAAGAGCCGGAGAGTGGAAGTAAATATCAATCGTTCGATCATCCGAAATATATCTCAGTCGTTCGATCATCCGAAATAGATCTCAGTATTCAGATCGTCAAGAGTAAATCTCAAGCGTCGGATCATTCGAACTGGATCTAGGACGTCTAATCCAGAAGAGACGTGGCGTAAAACTGTGGAATCCGAGTAAAGACCCGAAGTAAGCCTCAACTATCCAATTCAAGGACATGTGGCAAACCACGTCAACAAGGACATGTGGAAAACCACGTTAGCAAGGACATGTGGTATACCACGTCAGTGAGTGACACATGGCAACCACTCGGCCCATGCCAGGTCAACAAGTGACGTGTGTAATGTTACGTCACTCTGGGAGATTCACTTCGGGAGTTTCACCACCAATAATTGAAAAAATATATGAAGTCTCGAAGTGAATGAGGACTTTTGATATGAGGACACGTGGCAAGAATCTGTGGACTCCAATTAAAAGAGTTCTGGGAGAGCGTGAAGGTTGAGAATTGAAATTTTTTAAGCCCGGAGTAGCAAAAGAGATCTCAATCATTGAATCGAGTAAGGGGTCTCAAAACTGTTGATCCGATTGAAAGGTCAAATTCCTGAAGTGGAGGCAGAGCCGTCGATTGAGAAGGACAGGTGTCCACAAATCATCGACTCTGGAATAATAGCGCATGGAGAAAAGCAAGGTTTGATATTTGAAACTCCTGGAGCCTGGATCACGAAATAAATCACAACCGTTGATTTAGGAAGGTTAGATCTGATCCATAGAACTTGAAAGGATAGATCTGAACCGTCAATTCAGGAGCACCATCAAGATCGTGTAATTGATGGTCCCATCGCATTGTGGGGATTTAAGGTGCATGAACTTTAAAATGTTGAAGTTCGACCGCAATCGAAACCATGGTTTTGGAGAAAGCATATGTGGAGCTCTGTAGTGAATTGCGGGGTGAAAAGCAGATTGATATCAAACCACCTTTGGTCATGCCCGCAATCGCATGGTCACATGATATCATCGCCCAAGGTCACATCAACAGAATATAGGGGAAGGAGATAGCACAGTTAGGCTCCACATCAAAGGTTAGGCATTGAAAAATCAAAAATCATATGTGTGTATAATCCAACGACGCTGATCAAATCGAATCTGATCGAAGGGTTGTTGTTTCATCTCGTGATTCCTTGATCAATTACGATTCAGTTACACTAACTAAATCATTGTTCCTTAGCAGTGGAATCATGATTCCTGAGTGTTTTTTAGATTCCTGACTTGAGCATTGGATATGTGGAGTATAACGGATGATGAGAGCATGAATAAAAGAAAAATGTCGTGGCAGAGAGAGGTTGTTGTTTTTCTGTAAAAAATAGTCTAACTTTAAGCAATGAATATCACAGCATGAACTAAGGGAAAAAATGCAGAGATGAAGAACATAAGTTGGACATAGAAGAAATGGTGAAAACAGTTGATTGTACGAGAACTTAAGCACAAGAATATGCGAGCAGGAAGACACTGATGCAGACAGAGCAGAACAATGTATCAGAACAATGATGAAATTGGTAAGCCATCGATAAATACTGTATCACTGTAATAAATTTAAGAAATAAAAGATTTATATTTCAGGGTGGTGTTAGGGAGGACTATTGTCCTCATAGTTTCAAGTGGGTGCTTGAACACAGGGAGTGTAGCTTCCATTTGGTTGCAGCCAAAAAAATCAAGGTGGTAGGGTCGTGCAAGGGAGAACTATTGTTCTCTTTTATATAGGTTGGTGCATGTGTGACAGGAAGTTGCTTCTTCCTTCTAGTGGGTGTTAGAGAAACCAGAGAGCTGGTGCTCTCAGCAAGTTGCAGTTTGTAAAAAAGAGGTGGTAGCCTCACATTGAGTTGGTGCTCAAAGATATATGATGTACAAAACATAAAAATACTACTTATCATTCGAAGAAGAAGAGGTTTTCTCCCTTTATGGGTTTCCTCATGAATATATGTCTCTATGTATATCATATGTGTGATTGATATTTATTATTTATTTTGTTCATGACTTGCATAATCTTGATGATCACTTGGAGAACATTAATAATATTTCAATAGGCATAAAATTGTTTAAGCACAGTAACAACTGATTCACACCCCCCCTCTCAGTTGTCTTAGAATTTCCAACAATTGGTATCAGAGCAGGTTCCTTTTAGCTAAAGGTAGATCAGTAAGCTTAAACATGACAAGTCATGAAGGAACTTCAACCAACAAGCCTCCTCTGTTTGATGGAACAAATTTTTCTTTCTAGAAGGTTAGAATGAGAACATACATTATGGCCTTAGGTGTTGATGTTTGGGATGTTGTAGAGACTGGATATACAAAACCTGTTGTGCTAGCTTCCAAAGATGATAAGTTATAATTTAGCTTCAATGCAAAGGCAATGAATGATATCTTGAGTGGGCTTGTTGAAGCTAAATTTGTAAAAGTAATGCAGCTTGATTCTGCCAAAGAGATGTGGGATAAACTCATTAGCAGTTATGAAGGAAATGAGAAAGTAAAAGATGCCAAACTTCAGACATATAGATTAAAATTTGAACAACTAAAGATGAATGAGAATGAAACAGTTAATAAATATTTCCTAAGATTTGAGGAGCTTATGAATGCCATGAAGTGTCTTAGTGAGAATATTGAAGATGCATGTTTAGTTCAGAAGATTTTAAGATCTCTACCTAATAGATTTAATCCAAACGTTTCTGCAATAGAAGAACTGAATGATCTTAAGATTTTGTCTATTGATCAACTTCTATGAACTTTAATTGCTTATGAAATAAGGATTAGTAAAGATAAACCCACCTCTAGAGAATCATCATTTAAAGAAGATAAGAATGAGGATTCTGAGCCGGATGAAATTGAAGCAAAATTTGTGAGAAGACTAAAGAAAGGATCAGGAAAGTACCAAGGAAATTTTCCCTTCAAATGATTTAACTGTGGAAAGATAGGTCACTTTGCATATAAGTGTCCACACAAGAAGAAGGACCAAAACTCTGAAGGTGAAGAGAAGTACAAATCCAAGAGATTTGGTAAAAAGAAAAGTTTATGTGTAAACAATGATGACTCTTCAGGAGACACAGATAGTGATTCTTCTTGTGAAGATAAGGTTAATGAATTTATGCTTATGGACAAAGAGGATTATTATAATAAAATAACATGAAGTGATGTTAATGATGAAGAAGTTGTGGTTGACTTGAAAGGAGAACTGATCGGTTCCCTAGAAGAAATTGCTAGACTCATATTTAAGAAGAAAAAGAAAAAACAATTGTTGATATAGTTCGAGAAAGACAATAAAAAACCTGATGAAGACTTTGCCCTACTAAAAGTGGAATTGGAAGAGGAAAATAAAATAGAGGAAATTCTGAAACAACAATTATCAAAGAAGAATGCAAGATGTGAAGCCTTGGCAGAAGAGGTAGTAAAAACCAAAAAAGAGATGGAGACGTTTAAAGCATTGTATCTCCAAAATATTTCGAGCATTAAATCCCGAACAGAACTAAATGACATTCTAAGAAAACAAATATCTCCTTTGTTGAAGACTGGTTTAGTCTATATAAGTGGTTCAAGCAGCAAAGAGCCAGTAAAGATGATCAAGTTCCAAGTCAGCAAACAATTAGACCATGTGAGTACTCTGCCACCAAAAGATAATAAAGAGAAGATGATCCATGATAAAAAAACAAAGATATCAGAAGATGGAGAAACAAATGGCAAGAATAAGGCCATCCTTCAGGTACCAAAATTTCTTCCATGGTTATTGTTTTTACTACTCTAATTTTGGTCATAAGATTGCAAATTGTCAAATTAAGTTTAGAGACATGCAACTAAGGAGATCAAGAAATAAACAATCTTTGCAACATAAAACTAAATAGCCAATGAGTATACAAAGTTGCACCAATCACTTTGACCTATTTAATAATGAGCTTGAATGTTATAACTATCATAACTTCGGCCACAAAGTTGCGAACTACCATCTGAAGAATTACAAAGTAGATCCAAGGATAAAACCCTTAGCTAGAAATGCCAACACATGGAAAAAGAAATATAGTGAAAATTGTGGTCTAGTATTTTCAGCTCAAAGACAAAAGAACCCCTGGTATATTGACAGTGGATGTTCCAAACACATGACTGGAGAAAAAAGTAAGTTTATGTCTCTAAGTGAAAGCAAATCAGGAAATGTAACCTTTGGAAATGATGCACCAGGAAAAATCAAAGGTAAAGGAATGGTAAGTCTAAGTAATGTCAAAGGGAAAGCTCAAGATGTGTTGTTTGTAGAAGATCTGAAACATAATCTGCTTAGTGTCATTCAAGTTTGTGACAGAGTATGTAAAGTTTTTTTCACTTCTAAAGATTGTAAAATACAATCTATGAATTTAGGACAGATGATTGCAAAAGGAATAAGAACAGAAAACAATGTCTATGTTTTGAAATAAGAAAAAGAAGAATAACACTTAAGCAAGTATGATGAAAGTTGGTTATGGCATAGGAGACTTGGACACCTAAATTTTGATCATCTAATAAAACTTAGAAACAGTGGGGTAGTAAAAGATCTTCCAAAAATATCAAAGCTGTATGATTTTGTATGCAAACCTTTCCAAATAGGAAAGCTTACTCGGACACAGTTTAAATCTAAGAACTTTGCATCAACAAAGAAACCTCTTTAGTTAGTACATATGGATTTATGTGGACCATCAAGGAAGGAAGGTACAGGAAAATAAAATTACTTCATGTTGATTATTGATGATTATTCTAGACTTACATGGGTTGCCTTTCTGAAAGAAAAATCTGAAGCATTTGAAAAATTCAAAGTGTTTAAGGTTCTGACTGAGAATCAAGCAGGAAAAAGACTGAAGGTTGTAAGGTATTATAGAGGAGGAGAGTTTATTTCAAGGGACTTCAAAGAGTTTTGTGATAAACATGGGATCAAAAAAGAGTATACTATTCCAAGGACTCCACAACAAAATGGAGTAGTTGAGAGGCAGAATAGATCAGTTCAACAGATGGCAAGATCAATGATGAATGAAAATAATACTACTTAGACATATTGGGTAGAAGCAATTCATACAACTGTACATATTCTTAAGAAATCTCATCTTAGGCCACAAAGTGACAAGACTCCTTATGAACTATGGTTTGGAAGACCTGCTTCAATCAAGCATTTTAAAATCTTTGGGAGTAAGTGTTATATCAAGAATAATGATGAAAATCTTGGGAAATATGATGACAAGACTGATGAAGGTATATTCTTAGGGTATGCTACAAACAGTAAAGAATACATATGTTATAATAAGAGGCTTCATAAATTGGTTAATTGTATTGACATAAAAGTTGATGAAGAAATCTCGGCACAAGATGTAAGCAACGTTGAATCAAAAACAAAGGATATATTTGAAGTTGAAGATGAACAGGTCCAAGAATTAGAAAAAGAAGACTCAGAGTTAGATGAAGACACAAATACTCGGGCAGACTCAAATCAACAGATAGCATCAAATCCTCCCTCCAGAATTACTCAAAAGAACCATCCTGCAAGTCAGATAATTGGTGAGAAAGACTAAGGTGTACAAACCAGGACAAGGATAATCAAAGACACCGAGCAATCACATATAGCCTTCATATCCATGGTGGAACCCAAGAACTTTAATGAAGCCAGTAAAGATGTAAACTGGTTAAATTCAATGAATGCAGAACTGGATCAGATTGAGAAGAACAATACTTGGGAGCTTGTTCCTAGACCTGCAGATAAGAATGTAATTGGCTCCAAATGGGGGTTTAAGAATAAAATGAATGAACAAGGACAAATTGTTAAGAATAAAGCCAGATTGGTATGTAAGGGGTATGCACAAGTTGAAGGACGGGATTTTGATGAAACCTTTGCACCAGTGGCAATATTGGAAGCCATCAAAATATTTATTGCATATGCATGTCATAAGAAATTTAAAGTATATCAGATGGATGTTAAGTCAACATTTCTTAATGGAGATCTAGAAGAAGAAGTATATGTGGAGCAACCTGAAGGATTTTCACTGACAGATAATCCTAACTATGTTTGTAAGTTACAAAAGGCATTATATGGACTGAAACAGGAACCACGAGCCTGGTACTATAGACTGGACAAATTTCTACAGGACAAAGGGTTCAATAAAGGTACTGTTGACAATAATTTGTACATTAAGTCTGAAGGTGATGATTTATTAGTTGTTTTGGTTTATGTAGATGACATTATTTTTGGATGCACTAATGACCCTTCAGTTCAGTGGTTTTCTAATTCAATGCAGACTGATTTTGAGATGTCCTTGATAGGAGAAATGTCATATTTTCTTGGTTTACAAATCAATCAGAGTTCTGCAGGGCTATTTATCTCTCAAGAAAAGTATTTTAAAGAGATATTGAAGAAGCTTCAGATGGAATATTCATCTCCTATTAGTACACCTATGGTGGTTGGTTGCAAGCTCAGTATAGATGATATTTCACCTGACGTTGATCAAAAAACATATAGATCAATGATAGCCAGTTTTCTATACATCACAACATCCTGTCCTGATATAATGCAAGATGTTGGAATGGTAGTTCGTTATCAGTCTTCTCCTAAACAAATTCATTTAGTAGTTGTCAAAAGGATATTCAAATATTTGAAGGGTACAATGACTTATGGTCTTTGGTATCCTAGAAATCAGAATTTTCAATTAACTGCATATTCAGATGTTGATTGGGAAAATTGTTTGGATGAGAGAAAGAGCACCAGTGGAGGTGCATTCTTCTTAGGTGATTCATTAGTAGCATGTCTTAGTAAGAAGAAAGGATATATTTCATTATCATTTACAGAGGCAGAGTACATTGTTGTTTCTACTTGCTATACTCGGATCTTATGGATGATACAAACTCTTGTAGCTTTGAAGGTAACTTATACTGATCCCATTCCACTTCACTGTGATAACACCAGTGCCATTAGTGTCTTGAAGAATCATGTTCTAAATTCAAAGACTAAGCATATACCAATAATGTATCATTTTATAAAAGAGAAGGTTACAAACAAATTTGTTCAACTGAATTATATTCCTTCTACGGAATAGATAGCTGATATATTCACTAAACCACTTGCAAAAGATCAGTTTGAGTATCTATGCTAGAAGTTGGGCGTGACCATGTTATCAAGTTAAAACGTTCTATCTGATCAGGGGGAGAGTTCTCATTGTATATTTTTTCAGGGGGAGAAGAGAGTCACTCTCATTTTTCTTTGACATTGATGTCAAAGGGGGAGAAAAGGTGTGGTCTGGATGCTATAGTTGGAGGTCTAAGAAGAATAGTGTAGCCTTTCATGGTTACCATCAATGACAAAGGGGGATATTTTTGGCATGTTTTACAGGAAGAGTGTGCTTTTCATTGATGGAAAGAAAATCAAAAACGAATATGAGCAAGCTCATAAGAGATAGCGCTTTCCATAAGTGCAGACGAGGTCCAAGAGACGGACTCACAGGAGGAGCAAAGGTCGAGACCTTTGAACACTTAGAAAACCTTCTAAGTCAAAGAGATCAAAATCTCAGGAGAGAGGGCGACAATGACCGTTGGATCATAGCACAGAGGACCAACAGTCGTCTGATTGAAACAAGGTGCACAAGCCTTAACGCTTTGCACACGCAGGAGAGAAGACTTACCAAAGTTTCGAAGTCCCGAAGTAGTTTGGGATCGTCCATCGTCAAGGAGACAGGTGGTGTAAGATCCACAACTCCGAAAGTTCATGGATCAAAAGGAGGTGAAATATCCAAAGTAATTTGATATCATTCATCACCAGGAGGAGAATCTAGTTCGTTGATCATTAAGAGATACGTGTTAGCAGAACGTGAGTTCAGGAGGAAGAAAAGTTTGATATTTGAAATCCCCGAAGTCCAGAAATCCAGAGAGCCGGGGTAAATTTCAACCGTTAGATCCAGAGGGATACGTGGCGACAGATTGTGAGCTCCAGGGAAATCTCACTTCAAGAATTTCCAGTTGAGAATTGAAATTCCCGAAGCCCGGAGAGCTGGGGTAAATTTCAACCATCAAATCCAGAGGGATACGTGGCGATGGGTTGTGAACTACGGAGAAATCACTTCAAGAGTTTTTAGTTGAGATATGAAACTCCCGAAGCCCAGAGAGCCGAAGAGTCAAATTAAATATCGATCGTTTGATCATCCAAAATAGATCTCAGTCGTCCGATCATCCGAAATAGATCTCAGTCATCAGATCGTCCAGAGTAAATCTCAAGCGTTGAATTGTCTGAAGTGGATCTGGTTCATCTGATCTAGAAGAGATGTGGCATAAAACTGTGGACTCTGAGTAAAGACCCGAAGTAAGCCTCAACCTTCTAATTCAAGGACATGTGGTAGACCACGTTAGCAAGGACATGTGGTAGAGCACGTCAGCAAGGACATGTGGCAGACCACGTCAGCAAGGACATGTGCTAGACCATGTCAGCAAGTGACACATGGCAACCACTCAGCCCGTGCTAGGTCAACAGGTGACGTGTGTAATGTTACGTCACTCTGGGAGTTTCATCACCAAAAAATGACAAAACCTCCGAAGTCCTGAAGTGAATGAGGACCATTGATTTGAGGGGGACACGTGGCAGGAATTTGTGGACTCCGGCTAAAAGAGTTCTGGGAGAGCATGAAGGTTGAGAATTGAAATCGTCGAAGCTTGGAGTAGCGAAGGAGATCTCGATCGTTGAATCGAGTAAGGGGCCATAGAACCATTGATCTGGTTGAAAGGTCAAATTTTCGAAGTGGAGGAAAAGTTGTCGATTGAGAAGGACAAGTGTCCATAGATCATTGACTTCGGAAGATTGGTGTACGGAGAAAAGCAAGGTTTGAGATTTGAAACTCCTGGAGCCCAGATCACGAAGTAAATCACAGTCATTGATTTAGGAAGGTTAGATCCGATCCACAAAACTTGAAAGGACAGATCTAAAATGCTAGTTCAGGATCATTGTCAATATCGTGAGATTGACGACCTCACCGCATTGCAGGGAGTGAAGGTGTGCGAACTTTAAAATGTTGAAGGTGGGCCACAATCGAAACCATGGTTTTGGAGAAATGATACGTGGAGCTCTGTAGTGAATTGCGTGACGAAAAGAGGATTGATCTCAAACCACCTTTGGTCGCACCCACAATCGCATGGTCACATGATATCATCGCCCAAGGTCACATCAGCGGAAGTTAGGGGAAGGAGCTAGCGCTACTAGTCTCCACATCAAAGGTTACACATTGAAAAATAAAAAATCTTCTGCGTGTATAATCCAACGACATTGATCAAACTGAATCTGATCGAAGGGTTGTTGTTTCATCTCGTGATTCCTTGATCAGTTATGACTCAGTTACACTAACTGAATCATTGTTCCTGAGCGGTTGAATCATTGTTCCTGAGCGTTGGAATCATGATTCCTGAGCATTTTCTAGATTCCCGACTTGAGCGTTGGAGATGCAAAGTGTAACAGATGATGAGAGTAGGAATAAAAGAAAAATGTCGTGACAGAGAGAGGTTGTTGTTTCTCTATAAAAAGTAGTCGAACTGTAAGCAATGAATATCACAACATGAACTGAGGGAGAAAATGCAGAGATGAAGAACATAAGCTGGACAGAGAATAAATGGTGAAAACAACAGACTGTATGATAACTTAAGCGCAAGAAGATTCGAACAGGAAGACACTGATCCAAGCATAGCATAGAAGTGTGGCAGAATAGTGATGATATTGGTAAGACATTGATAAATATTGTATCACTGTAATAAATTCCATCAAGCAAAGATTTATATTTCAGGGTGGTAGGGAGGACTGTTGTCCTCATAGTTTCAAGTGGGTTCTTGAACACAGGGAGTTGTAGCTTCCATCTGGTTGCAGCCAAAAAAACCAGGGTGGTAGGGTGGTGCAAGGGAGAACTATTATTCTCTATTATACAGGTTGGTGCCTGTGTGACAGGAAGTTGGTGCTTCCATCTAGTTGGTGTTGGAACACTCGGAGAGTTGGTGCTTCCTTCTAGTGGGTGCTAGAGAAACCAGAGAGTTGGTGCTCTCAACAAGTTGCAGCTTGTAAAATAGAGGTGGTCCTCACATTGAGTTGGTGCTCAAAGATAGATGATGTACAGAACATAAAAATACTACATATCATTCTAAGAAGAAGAGGTTTTATCCATTTATGGGTTTCCTCATGAATATATGTCTCTGTGTATATCATATGTGTGATTGATATTTATTATTTATGTTTTTCATGACTTTCATAATCTTGATGATCACTTGGAGAAAATTAATAATATTTCAAGAAGCATAAAATTGTTTAAGCACAGTAACAACTGATTCACCCCCCCCCCTAGTTGTCTTAGTATTTCCATCATCATATGGAGATTTATTTTAAGGAGCAGAAGGATCCAAAGATGACTGAACAAATCCCTCTAGTGCAGTTGATCACTCTTCAAATCATCAGGAAGAGTTAGTAGAGCCAGAAGGGCATACCCAAAATCATTGCAGTGACCAAAAAGAGACCAGCATGGTCCCGTGAAACTTTGTAAGATGCAACATTGATGAGCCATATCATGAGGAGAATATGGCTCCTTAGATTATACAGACTCAGAGGGAGTCAAACTTCAAAGGGAGAGTGGAGACTTAGATACTTTCATATTCATATGAGAGACATATTCCAAAACTGACATACAAATGCCATGGGTTGAGAAGGCTAGATCGAAGCTTCAGAGGCTTCGAGGAGATATGAGATCTTATGGTAATATTCCCTTGCTTCAGTATACTTTGCTATAGTGACCGAGGAGGAAGCCAGTCAGAAAGACTGGGATACATATATTCTCCTTGGTTCTGAGACTAGAAGGGAAGTAAGTGGTGACTTCCAAGTTGATCTACAAGATCAAGCATGTTGTAGATAAATAGCCTAAAGATGTACAAATCTTGATTTGTGTCCAGAGGATTCTCCCATCAAGAGGAAGAAGACTATGAAGAGACATTTTCTCCAGTATATTGTTATCGACAAAAAGGTATCATATATGTTGACCAAGCCTCTTTCAAGGACAATCTTGGAGTGGTCCAAATATTTTTTTCTCCAGTAGTGAGAAGTGATGTGTTCCCCGATAGAGGGAAGTGATGAGATCCTCAATAGTGGGAGATACTCCAACGCAGGATGGTATGCTACCCCAGATCATATTGGAACTCCAATGCAGGTTGGTATGATACCCCAATGTAGGTTGGTACTCCAACATAGGATGGTATGATACCCCAATGCAGGTTGGTACTCTAACGTAGTCTAGTATACTACTCCAACGCAGGTTGGTACTCCAATGCAGGATCGTATGCTATCCCATCATGGGCTAGTACTCCAATGCAGGATGGTATGCTACCCCAACGTAGGTTGGTACTCCAACGCAGGCTGGTATGCTACCCCAGCGCGGGTTAGTACTCCAACGCAGGTTGGTATGCTACCCCAACACAGGTTGGTATTCTACTTCAATGCAAGACAATATATTACCTCAACACATGTTGGTATGCTACTCCAACGAAGGCTGGTACGCTACTGGAGTGAAAGTGAAGAACTTCCTATGACATAATGATTCATGATTGATAATAGGATAATGACCTAGGTGTACAGAAGTGCAGAAGAAATGATGATGATTGTTTCAAGAGGAATACCTTCGTCGTTAATAGGGAGTGTTAAATATTTGAGTCATATTCAACATGAGCTGACAAGTTACTAGTTCTGTATGAACTAGATGTCGACCTGTACTATTGTAAATGATTCCCAATTAGAGTGTCGATCAGTAGCATCAGAGGTTACTAGCTGGAGGGCCAACCAATAGTGTTGGAGGTGTTTTCCAGCTAGATGGCTAATGTATGGTTATGATGGTGATACTTGTTACATGATCTGTTTGATTATATGATAGCATGTGTGGCTATGGTGATGCTACATGTAGACTGGTACGCAAGACCATGTGAGTCTTTCCCATGCCATGTGAAATGGATGGATATGTTTGAGACCACTACATGAAGAACATCTTAGTTAATACCTCCCTATCTAAGAGGGAGTGTTGATGTTTTGGTAGTCGTGGGAGGCATTAACCTCCATGTGTAACCTATGACTTAGAATAGAATATTCCAGAAACAAGTGAACCATTAAAAAGATGTGTGGAAACCCTAGAAGAATAAATAATATTAGAATATTAGCTTCCAAAAATACAAGTCGACTCCATAGGAAAAATATAAACAGAAAATATAATTACCAGAAAGTCAAGTCAACCTAGCTAGAAAAGTCACTGGACATATTATTATAAATAGAGTATATTTTAGCTCATTTGTACAACCAGTTAGTGTGCAATTCTTTTGGAGAGATTCACTTGCAACTACAACTGCAGTTGTAAGGAGGAATAAGGGTGCATGCTCATAAATTGGTCTTGGTCTCTCTCTTGGTGATATACTTGGTGATATTCTTGGTGATATTCTTGCTAAGCATGGAGAAAGTTTGAGAGAAAGAGTAGTGCAGTTACAACTACTGCAGCTGTGTATGGTACTTGTTCTGTGGATATGGAGACTCTCTCTCTTGTGCACTACCCATGGAGAAGGAACGTTATACTTGTCTTGAGTTTTTGTTGTTGTAGTTAGCGACTAGGGTTTATCTATTGGTTTTGGAGTAGGCTTGCCAAAATTATTCTTAGTAAAGGTTAGTGTGCTCGGGGGTGGCATATGAATGCCTATGGTTGGGATACAATGATGTGACATTGTCTATGGTTAAACAAGCATACCAAAATTCCAACATTGTGTTCTACCTCTCTTTCTTCCTACCACTATAATATATTATACATTTGTTGTATATTAATTTACCATTTTTATTATATATCATATTTAAAATCTTTTCATCCCATTAGTTGGGGGCCTTTTCCATCGCGGTCTTTATCATCAACCGCCTTCCTCTGTGCTTGGCGACATTACTCCATATCAGTGCCTGTTTGGATCGCCACCTGATTATGAAAGTATTAGACTTTTTTATTATGCTTGCTCATATAACTGCCCAGCTACGTCAGAAGCTTGCACCTCGCTCTTCTAATAAGAAAGAGCAGCCTGCATCTTTCTCATCTTCTAGTAATGACCAGTTGCCTACGGATTCTCCTTCATCCTCTATCGCAGCAGAGCCATCTCCATCTTTGCGCTTGAATGGTTCTCCCCGGCCCTGCAGCAAAGGAAAAGTTCTTTCTCTAAATCGGGCCCGGGACATTCGACGAAAAAGGATGACCCG
>JASDQU010818461.1:47260-58344 GCA_032191745.1 Picea mariana | reverse complement strand
GATGTACCCTGGAAGGTCATCCTAGTGGCCAGACTAGGGGAATGGGATGGATGAGTGGGATATAAGATGGAAAAGTGATAAGATGGTGGGAGCGGACGATGGCTCTGCAAACCCCCCTTGGTGGCTAACCAAAACCCATGAATACCAGCTTGATAAGTTGCCCCATCAATCACCCCAACAATGGTCAAGAGGATTAGTGTAAGATCCAAGCAGTCATCCGAAATGAAAGGAACCTAATGCATATATAAGAAGGTTATAATGATCAAATATGACACATATCATGATACCTCAGACCAATTACCTCATAGAGCAAGAGCCCTCTCTAATGCAAGCCCAGGCCGGTAGTGATGGAAGCTTGTACTACTGACAGGAAAAGTCTGGNAAGAAGGTTATAATGATCAAATATGACACATACCATGATACCTCGGACCAATTACCCCATGGAGCAAGAGCCCTCTGTAATGCAAGCCCAGGTCGATAGTGATGGAAGCTTGTACTGCTGACAGGACAAGTCTGGCTAAGAAGAAGAAAGATGGGCCCTCCAGAGGCCATGCTCAAGTCGCTCCTGCTCTTGGTACTCCATGTCTAGGACCATGTGGGCCTCGAGACATGATCTCCTAGTTATCCCTAGATATCGGGGATAACAATGCCAAAAGTGCACTTCTCCAAATTGGCACACAAATTGTGTTGCTGCAGTGTTTGGAGGACTTGTCAGATGTGGTGGAGGTGCTCTTCCCAAGTCTAGCTGAAGATCAGAATTTCATCCAAGTACACCACTACAAATGAGTTGGTGAATGGTCGCAAGATGTCGTCCA
Source organism: Picea mariana (assembly GCA_032191745.1). Taxonomy (NCBI): domain Eukaryota; kingdom Viridiplantae; phylum Streptophyta; class Pinopsida; order Pinales; family Pinaceae; genus Picea; species Picea mariana. Next base: position 57,529 of record JASDQU010818461.1, on the reverse strand, counting down.
TTAGTCTCATGAAGGTTGCAGGGGCATTCATCAACCCGAAAGGCATGACCAACCATTCAAAAAGGCCGTTCTTGGATTTGAAGGCAGTCTTCCACACATCGAAGGGTTTGATTGGTACCTAGTGATGCCCAGAATTCAAGTCGATCTTGCTGAATTATTTCTCCCCCTTGAGTTGGTCCAGAAGGTAATCAACCTGTGGGATCGGGTACCTATTCCGGACAGTGATCTTGTGGAGTGTCCGATAGTCAATGCAGAGTCTCCAAGTCCCATCCTTCTTTTGCACCAGCACAAACGGGCTCCCAGAGGGTGATGAACTCGGCCAGATGTGACCTTTCTGCAATAGCTCCTGAATATGCCTCTTGATTTTGTCATTCTCCAGAACAGAGTGTCGATAGATTGGTCCATTGGGCATTGGTGCACCTAGGGTCAGATCGATGGGGTGCTTGACCTGAAAGTGTAGAGGCACCCCTGTGGGGGAGGTGAAGATGTCCTCGTACTCCTCCATGACCTTATCAATCTGTTTTTGTCATCAGGAAAACAAATTTCCTAGTTTTGGCAATGAGCTTACTGAATTGTTTTGCAGTAACCAAAGAGATGTTTATAGGTGGTGCTATTTCCGGTATCCTGTACAACTTATTACCCAAAGTAATAATAACAACACGAGGCTTGGACTCATATACAACATGTCGCTTCCACAAGTATGGTTGGCCTAATAATACATCAGAAACATCAAGAGGAGCAATGTCACATAATACCTCATCCGTGAAGGGCTTGATGTTGTAGGGAAGGCGACATTGTTGGCTTACGCGGAGGTCTCCTCCTTGGTGCAACCACCCGATAGTGTATGTTTGTGGGTGTGTTGTGGTTGGAAAGCTCGGTCATTTCACGACCTCTACTGAGATGAGGTTCTTTTGACTCTCGATGTCGACAATGAACTGCAACAGGGAACCCTTTAACCACATCTGGGAATGGAAGAGGTGCTCTACCTCCTATGGATCTTTTGGTTCCTTCTTATGGATCTTCGTGGTCGCAACGGTGGCGTTGGGCTCCGCATCGAAAATCTGCTTCCCCCTGTCATTCCGCTTGTCGAGTTCTGATTCAGAGTCTAAGCCTGCATCTGATTCAGAAGCCTTCAACTCGGCTACCAGTGACTGCTTGGCTCGACACTCACTTGTGTTGTGAGTGGATCTTTTATGGAACTCACACCACTTCCCCGTGTCCTTTTTTGGCTTTGTGATGTTGTTCTTTTCTTGTGGCTTTGACAAGTTGTCCTAGGCCACCCCACGTTTGCTTGGTCCTTTGTGTAGCGGTTTTGGGGTACCTTTCCCTTGCCTCTAATTCATAGACCCAAAGTCTTGCTTCTTCTGTTTGAACTTCTGCTCAATCTTGGCAGCATACCGGTATGTCGCACCAAGCGAGGAGATGTTGAGGAACTCCATTTCCTCCTGAATGTATCTATGAAGGCAACTGTGGTAATTTAACACCAAATTTTTCTCTGAAACTTTGATACCCAACTTTGTGTGTAGGGTATGGAACACATTCGTCAACTCATGCACATCTTGGTCCCTTTGTTGTTGCAATGTAGTCCATTGTATGTATTTGTCCTCATAGCTCCCCACGGGATAATATTGTTCCTTGATGGCATCTCGGAAAGAATTCCAAGTGGGTGTGACTGATAACAGAGAGGGTTCCCCCTCACTCTGTTGATCCTAGTAGGTTTCCCACCAGTCCTTGACATGGGGGGCGGCTCTAAGGAGTGCAAAAATGATTCTTTCTCAGTCGGAAAATTCATGAACCGAGAAATATCCTTCTAGCAGATTCAACCATCTATCAATGCCATCTACATCTATTTGGCCCTCAAATATGAGAATTCCAAAGTTTACTTGTACCTTAAAAGGAGTGGCGTCTCTAGAGTGGTTGTTGGATGTAGATGCGCTGCCAGTGAGTAGTCGTTGAAGGATCTGGGAAAAGTTGTCCATCATCGCGTTCCTTTGTTTCTCGAGGGCCTCATCGAGAAATAATTTGATAGGATCTTCTGCTCCCTCATCTTTCTTTTCTTCCCCCATGGTCGGTCGTCAGGGTTTGCGAGGCTGATCTTGCAACGGTTCAACCAGATCGAGCCCTAACTCCTTATACCCCGATCTCATTGGGGACATGCAAAGAAGGATCGAAAAAGAACAGACTTCTCTGATACCACTTATCAGGATTTAAGTAGGAACACAATGAAATACAAAAATACACATAAATGCAGAGATGCAACGGAAGTAAAACTTCATTTCATTAACAACAAATGACTTAAATATGCTTACAGACAGAATGGAAATAAAATAGCTCGGGCGTTGGTAGCTTATCTCTGAGAAGAGATGTGGAAGCTACTGGCCTATGAACTCTATGTTACAATGAGGTTTGAAGGCCTATATATTATTGAGAAACAACGAAAAACCCTAAACATCCAAAAACCTAACCCTAGGAGATGAAACACCAGAATATGGGCCCCGTTGGGGTAAATTGGTACATCAATTTCCCGGGGTCGTAACTTTGGCATACTATCTTCGTTTGACGCACATGATACATCGTTAGAAGGATCTATCTGAGGAATACACTGCTGACATCGAATATCAAGTTTGGAACGGATTCATATTCACTGAAACTGACTCATATTCTCCGAAGCATTCATGCCCAAAAAACGTCGTTTAGGGCCTCAAAACAGCTCTGGAAGTTTAGGATCCAAAAAATTGCTAAAAATAGTAAATTGTGCTACAATCAAGGAAAATGAAAAACTAAAAGAACCAATGTTGCGGGTCCATGTGGAATAGGCGAGTGGCCACCAATATCCACCTGGATCAGAATTATTCTTTGAGGACACTTGCGTGCAAGTGATCCAGCTAAACATGGTACTACATGATTAACTGATTTGGTTTATGAGTTAAATTTTATGCTATAATTGAGTATTCAAATTTGGATATGTTATTCATATTGATGTGTAGAATTGAAAAGTATTATGATGAGGTTTTTTGAGTGTGCGAGAAACATTACACAAAGAGGATGTTGATGGCATCGAGAGAATTCATTGGACTCTTGATTGAGTTAGGGAGTGAACTATCGACTTTGATTATGAATAGATTTTATTATACATGTGTTATGATAATGATTTCAGTTATGGATTTCATGTATAAGAGTTATTAATATTATTTTGGTCAGTGAATGTAGGCATGGTGATGCTTGCTAATCTGACTCACATATGGAGTAAATGGGTCATACACAGATATTAGATATATTAGGGAGAGGTGTGGCAGTGTCCCTGTCACAACCTAACAACACTCCTGCCATGACCTGGACTTAAGGTTAACGACTACCTTGTTCCTGAGAGGTTCACGATGTCATGAGGGAAGATTGAGACAGTCGCTCACGAGGATTTTCGAGGGGCGCACAATAAGGTGGATTCCTTATTCCTCAGTAATCAACGTAGTCTCACACAAGGTTGAAAAGTGGAGTAATGACTCCAAGCATCAAACAACTTCCAAACTAAGTCAAAATGGCGAGTGACACCTTGGAGCACATTGGTGCATATTGAAGGGCACATCACATGTTAATTTAAATGCAAATAAAGAAAATAAAACATCAAGATAAATTAATAAAAATTTAAAAGACTTTAGAGGATAAAATGAATACTTAGATTTTGTTAGAAAAAAGAATATAATTTTATATTAAATTATAAACAGGAAACATAATAAAATCTAAGTCTAATTGTTATACCTAAATAAATTTTATAGAAATGGGTCTAAGGTAAATTAGACTAAACAAATCTATAAAAAAAAATGGCAAAATAAAACTTAAGACGTGCACAATGTGTGCATGAAATTAATAAAAAAAAAATTAATTAAAAAGAAATTATTTCATGAGGAAGTGTGGTGTCAACTTAGAGTTAGAGTCCTAAGTCAAACTAGACTCTAAATCCTAACTAAGAGAAGATTTCTAATCAAACTCCAACTGTAAATTAGTTATGAGACACAATAAAGGAGAAATCGGGGAACTAAGGGACAATTATGAGAAAATCTAGGAACTAATTGTGAAGGTGAGGAAAAGTTCAAAATTTATTTATTTAAAAAGAAATAAACATGTGCAACTTGAGGGAAGTGCGACATCTGTTGGGGGTGAAAAATATTTAAATTAATTATTAAAATTTATTTAATTATGCATGAATTGACAAGTGTCAAAGTGAAAATTATTATAAAAAGAATGGAGAGGAAGGAATAGGGAACCCTATTGCTGGATGACTCCAAAATTTTTGTGACTAGTTTACTTGTGTGAGTTGGGCTGCAATTATTGTGTAGGAGGTGGAAGCCTCTCCTTGCAAGGGCAATCTTGAGCTACATTCTAATCAGTGATTATGTGTGTGGCCCCTTTGCGGCTCGGGGGGCTAAAAGGGAAGAAGAGTACCCTTAGCATTGGTTGGGAGGTACCGGTGAAGTCATTTGATTAGAAAGTGAAAAGAAAGGACGTTGCACAAGTTTCTTTTCAAGTTGAAGATCATCTGCACATGTCATCAATCTTTGGTCAATTTACATATTTGTAAATTGATAGACTGTATTTAAAATCTTTAAACAACAAGTGCGATCAACTATAATATATATATATTTCCTCGGAAAAATAGCATAATTCTATTCATTCAAAGAGAACCAAATTACATTATGTAGGTGCCAAAGGCACGACCCAATACTGGGTAGAATATCCCAAAAGGACACAAATTAAATGGTTGGAGAGCCAAAAGGCTGATAGAAACCCCTAATAGGCCAGAAACCCTGAACAAGAGAGCCCATCACAGAATAAAACTCCAAATAGTAAACCCAAACAAATCATGGTGGAGTGATGGACAAGGTTACAGAGGTATGAAAACCTTCACATCAGCAGAACCTAAAAGAAATGACGTCGATGAAGACCCCAAACAGTGGCACTAAGACCATGAACTGCATGCCCACTCCATAGAAATCAAGATGATAGGACCGCGCCCAAAGATAGGAGCTCAAAGTTCTGGCACAACCCCCGCCATATAACAAAAAGCATCAACAACCAACAAAAGGAGCCATATCTGAACATACATCAAACCCTAAACAAATTGAAGAACCCTGAAGGAGTAACCCCCCAAAAATGAGTAATATAAAGCAAGGATCTCGCTTAGAATACACAGATCTGAGAAAGAAAAAACCAGGAATCACCCCTGCACAAGCACCCAAAAGCTAGACTGCATCTCGAAACCAAAATCAGATCCACGACACCAAAGAAATGACCAAGCACATAGAGGATGCATGTGCCTAAATATTCAAGCCCTAGTTGCACAGGGAAAGAAAACCTACCACCATCCGAACCAACAACAAATCGGAGCGCAAAAAACACGAATCTGTGAGAGATCCTTCGTCCACCGCAAGGAGGCAACCCACTGCGTGAGGAGCCAAGAATATCCAGGCGAGAGTTGGCAGCTATGATTGATAGAGGAGAGAAACCACGCCGGGAGAGATGGCGGTTGCGTCTTCCTTCAATGAGAAACCTCACCGGGAGAGAAGGAACGGGAGCGTGCGTCTACAACTAGATTACCCCCCGGCCGCATAGCCAAGTATTTTATTAAAATAAACTCAATTATAATATATATATATATGAAAGAAGGAGTCTACCCATATGTTTTGATCGGCCTCTCTAATTAAGTTTCGTTGGGTTTCTTAATAAAATTTTGGTGAATGTTAAAGCTACAATGCATTTATTTTGGTAAATGTTTAAGCTGCTAATGCATTTTGATCGGTTCCCTGATAAATTTAGTTGGTTTCTTTAATGCAATTCAGTGTACATTAAAAAAAAACTGTAAAGCATTTTAAAACCATTTCCTAAGAGTGATCTACATGCTCTACTTTGACTTGCACACTGCAGATATTCTTCGTCTGCTTCTTACTCACTCTTTCCAAGGAATCTATACTCCTCAAGAATCGATATGGAGACCTTCCCTTTCACATCCGAGTTTGTGAACGAGGGACACCCAAAAAAACTGTGTAACCCAACCTATGATGCAGTAGTGGATGCATGCCTCACCTAGGACCCTAACACCAAGGTAGCATGCGAGATTTGTACCAAGCGAACATGGTCATGGTTTTTGGTGAAATCACCACTAAGGCCAATGTCGACTATGAGCAGATCGTTCGCAAGACCTGAAAGAAAAATTGGTTTCATTCTGACGATGTGGATCTCGATGCTGATCACTGCAAAGTGCCAGTAACATTGAACAACAGAGTCCTGACTTTTCTCAGTGCATTCATGGGCACTTTACCAAGAGGCCTGATGGAAATACCCAAGTGACCATTGAGTATAGAAACGATAGTGGTGCCTTGGTTCCTGAACATGTTCACATTGTTCTAATCTCCACTCAGCATGATGAGACGATGGCTAATGACATGATTGTTGCAGATCTGAAGCAACATGTGATCAAGCCGGTGATTGTTGATAATTACTTGGATGATAACAAATTCTTTCCACTTGAACCCATCTGGTCGATTTGTGATCAGAGGGCTTCATGGAGAATAGAGACTGCACGCATTGTATTGACAAATATCTAACCCTATGTGGTTTCCTCAACCACATTGTTTACAGGGATTGCACAGAAAGGGTATGTGGAAGAGGCCCTGGAATTTGTTCAATGTTACCCAAAGAGACGTATTCTTATGGACAACAATGATTGCAAGGCGTAACCAGATTCCAAAACCTTGCAAGTATTCTGTCGGTTGCTCGAGTTGATAGCTATGGAACAAGGATTGGAGATTCACGAAGATTTTGTCATGTGAGGATATTTTAGTCTGATATCTTTGTGGAGAGTGCCCTGATGAACATGCATGCGCTACATGGTAACTTATTGACAATTAGTATCAATGATATTGTTTTCCAGACAACTATCATTCAGGATATGCCATGCATGGTTGTGTCAGCATTGGTGCTTGTTATGAAAGTAGTCATCAGAACCATAAATACCACACACCTATCTTATAATTATAGACATAGGGTTGGAGTTTACCACACACCTATCTTATAATTATAGACATAGGGTTGGAGTTTGGGCATCGGCCCATGAACTTTTGTATAAATATTTTTAAAATCTTATCTCATTAAAACTTGAAGAATAATTAAATAAATAATGTGTGTGTGTGTTTAACATTAAATGGTTATATTAAAGTAATTAAATCCATTGTAATATGCATTCTTGTTTCTTAACTTTGAGTTGGTGTAAATTCATTATATCAATAATTAACAATTTTATGAAGTTGCTCGTCATATTAATTTTGTAATTAGCGATTAGTATGTATTATTATATTAAATAAGAGTTGTATGGCAGCATAGTCCCTGTCAGGTAAGATTGAGTATCCTTTGTTTGCAATAAGGAGTTCAAGTTTTTCACCAATCATAATTTTAAAAAATAGTTTAATTTAAAAAAATAAAAATAAAAATCCAATATAACAATGTTATACTTTGGAAAATTGTTTAAATTTATAATCAAACTGCTTAGTCAATAAAATTAATGTGAAATCAATAACAAACTCATTGCTATAACCCTACTTTGACAAGGACTAATAATAATATACTAAAAAATATTATACTAATTTAAAATTCCTTCTGTAATAATATATACACTTAAATTATTATATAGAAAAATATCAAATAAATTTACACTTATATTGAAATACTATAAATATAATAAAATATTGTTATCTCTCTTTTTATTATATTACCTTAGCAACAATATATAACATTCAATTTTCTTTAATTTTTATATTGATTTAATTATTTTTAACCAAATCTAAAGTTGAACTTAAGAAATTAAAAAAAAAATTAAATAAAAAAAAAGTATTTTTCTTATTTTGATTGGTTAATACGTTGAGATTCTTATTAGAGCCTTCTCTTAACTCGAGATTTAACATTAATTATAAAATTGATATTCCCTCATGCTTTGATTCGAGAAATCCATTCTGCACGTGACCTGCCTCTTGGGTAGCCAGTGAGAAGTCCACCAAGTGTAATTAGTCAGTCCGTCAGGAGTTGCCAGTGGTGTACGATGGTTTATCAAACTGATCCATCGTCAAGATCGCTTATTAAATATTTCTATATTTAGATGAAACATATACTGCCAAATTATTTGATTTAAAAGATGAGTTATATTGATTGTGTAATTAATGTAGATTATTGAATCACGTGAAGGTCATAATAGGTTTCAAATTTTTCAATTTATAATAATTTAAAAAAATAAGTTATTTTATAGATTAAAAAATAAAAAATTGTATTTTTTTTAATGTAAAATATTAAATTTTTCATAAAAAAATTTCAAGTTAATAGAAATTAATAGAAATTAATGTCAAATTAATAGTAAATTCATTGCTATAATCCTGCTTTGACAGGAACTAATAAAAAAATCTAAAACTAGTTTCATTATTTGTAATAGTTCCTCTATAATTAGCTTAGTGAATATTATTTGTATACTATTCGTTGCTGATTAGGCTAAGAATTCGTTGCAAATTGAATAAAATTTCAATATGAATGCCTTCTATTCTCGATATTTTCTTCGTATAACTTTTTGTTAAATTTTGATTTAATTCGATTTTATTTTTATTTAAAGAAAATATGTCCTTGTAGGTCTTTTAAGAATTAAAAAAAACGCAGACACATTTCTTTATTGAAAGCGAAAAGTCTTGATCTCTTAAAAATTGTATTCACTCCCATGCAAGAAAAATTGAGCGATTGACATTTATTGGAGCTTACCACCACTTGCGCATTCGAACAAAAAGAATTAGTAGCCAGTTGCGAAGTCTTAATTAAAATAGATAGATTCTTATACTTTGACACACTTTTTGTGCCACTACGTAGATTCCTTTTGTAATTCAGTGATAGATTTTTAAGAAGTTTTGATAAGTTGGATTTGTAAAATTGAGTAAGTAGAGTTTTAATTTAATTAATTACTCCTAAAGGTGTACACTTATTGATAATGGGTACAATTAGTGATCTTTACGTTGAAAGGCGTACATTTATTGACAATGGGCACAATTAATGATCCTTTAACCTTATTTAACCTTAAACCCTAATCTGATGGCTATGCATTGAAGATGCTGGCATATTCTTAATCGTCCTCCAAAATTAATGGGTCAGATTTATTTTTCATAACTTTCTTGCATTTATCAACCTAATGCAGCAGCCGCGAATTAGCAGCTTTGCTAGTGAATAATCATGTTAAACGTAGTTGCTTGAAAATTGTAAGTTAGCCTATGAGTTTCTTACTCATTGCTGATTCATTTTATGGAGGTTGTTACATGCAATAAATATTTAGGTGAAGATAATTTAAGCTTTCACAGTACGCTTCAATAACTATACAAAAGTGTATGCTGCTGCAAGAAAAAAGTGTCAAACACCATAAGCTGGTTGCGCCGCGGAGCACTGACGACGATCCAGGAGAAGTATTCTTCGTTGCCTTGGTCCATGCCAGAGACCACGGGGCTCTGGAAGTCAGACTACAGTGTACGACATCGTGGAAGACAACGAGGAGTCGGGTTTGATGCTCGATTGCTTGATCCCATTCACCGCAAGCTCCAGTCGTGAGTTAATGGCAGCATCCTGAGCCACATCGCGCTTCAGCCTCTGCTGCATACGTTCCACGTAGCTAAGGTTCTACAACTTCCCCCTTGCAACTCTCAGAGTGGCCTGCAGCCAAAGGCGTCACTCTGTTTATAAATTGTGTGGCCGATGTTCCTTTCCTGTCCGACCTCCAGGGTTTCTTGTGCACGTCTCTTGGTGACTTCTTTGGTTTACTTGGTCTGGGTTCTATATTTTTTATTGGTTACCGATAGTTGTGGGACGTCCCTCCTCCGCAATGAATGTCACCAGAATTAAAAAACAAATTCACCTAGCTTACGTCCCTTGTAACTTGCCTCGCCCAATCGCCCATCCTTCGCCCTTGCAAATCGCCCAGCTCATCCAAAAAATGCCCAACACGCCAAGCTTGTCTGGCAAATATCCAGTTCGTCCATCAAAGGTCCAGCTCGTCCGGTCGATTTGAAGGTTATTCCGTCGATCTGGTGGGCATTATCCAGAATTCCGAGAGGAAATCGAAGGTGCAGCAAAGCGCCCAGCTTATCCAGCTCCTTCACCTTCAGTTCCGCGAACGCCTCTGGGTCGTCGGCCAACCCCAGTGGGTCCAAGGAGATAAAGAACGAGCGACTAGCCATGTTCTCCATGTTCGGCTTCTTCTTG
>JASDQU010818461.1:18967-30815 GCA_032191745.1 Picea mariana | reverse complement strand
GACGTAAGCTAGGTGAATTTGTTTTTTAATTCTGGTGACATTCATTGCGGAGGAGGGACGTCCCACAACTATCGGTAACCAATAAAAAATATAGAACCCAGACCAAGTAAACCAAAGAAGTCACCAAGAGACGTGCACAAGAAACCCTGGAGGTCGGACAGGAAAGGAACATTGGCCACACAATTTATAAACAGAGTGTCGCCTTTGGCTGCAGGCCACTCTGAGAGTTGCAAGGGGGAAGTTGTAGAACCTTAGCTACGTGAAACGCATGCAGCAGAGGCTGAAGCGCGATGTGGCTCAGGATGCTGCCATTAACTCACGACTGGAGCTTGCGGTGAATGGGATCAAGCAATCGAGCATCAAACCCGACTCCTCGTTGTCTTCCACGATGTCGTAGACTGTAGTCTGACTTCCAGAGCCCCGTGGTCTCTGGCATGGACCAAGGCAACGAAGAATACTTCTCCTGGATCGTCGTCAGTGCTCCGCGGCGCAACCAGCTTATGGTGTTTGACACTTTTTTCTTGCAGCAACATAAACTTTTGTATAGTTATTGAAGCGTACTGTGAAAGCTTAAATTATCTTCACCTAAATATTTATTGAAAGTTATATATTTTTTGCATGTAACAACCTCCATAAAACTAATCAGCAATGAGTAAGAAACTCATAGGCTAACTTACAATTCTCAAGCAACTACGTTCAGCATCATTATTCACTAGCAAAGCTGTTAATTCGCGGCTGAGAACGTTGAAAAGTATGGGTTGAAAACGTGTGCCTCTAATATAAAATGTCTATGGTAATTCGTGAGCATTTATTTAGATGTCACGGTTTAATCTTACTTAATCATTTAAACGTGGTAATTATATATCCTTATAGTAATGTTTTAATGTGATTAGGTAAATGTTAAAAAATAAACATGTTAACGGATGTCTTGATAAATGCAAGAAAGTTATGAACAATAAATCGACTAAGAATATGCAAGCGTCTTCAATGCATAGCCATCAGATTAGGCTTTAAGGTTAAATAAGATTAAAAGATCATTAATTATACCCATTATCAATAAGTGTACGCTTTTCAACGTAATTAGTTAGATTAAAACTATATTTACGCAATTTTACAAATCCAACTTATCAAAACTTCTTAAAAGTCTATCACTGAATTACAAAAGGAATCTACCTAGTAGCACAAAAAGTGTGTCAAAGTATAAGAGTCTATCTATTTTAATTAAGACTTCGCAACTGGCTACTAATTCTTTTTGTTCCAATGCGCAAGTGGTGGTAAGCTCCAATAAATGTCAATCGCTCAACTTTTCTTGCATGGGAGTGAATACAATTTTTAAGAGATCAAGACTTTTCGCTTTCAATAAAGAAATGTGTCTGCGTTTTTTTTAATTCTTAAAAGACCTACAAGGACATATTTTCTTTAAATAAAAATAAAATCAAATAAAATCAAAATTTAACAAAAAAATTATACGAAGAAAATATCGAGAATAGAAGGTATTCATATTGAAATTTTATTCGATTTGCAACGAACTCTTAGCCTAATCATCATCGAGCGTATAAAAATAACATTCACTAAACTAATTATAGAGGAACTATTACAAATAATGAAATTAGTTTTACATCTTTTTTATTAGTCCCTACCAAAGTAGACTATAGTAATGAGTTTGTTATTGATTTGATAATAATTTTTATTGACTTGAAAAATTTTCATGAAAAAATTAATGTTTTACATTAAAAAATACAATTTTTTATTTTTTAATTTATAAAATAACTTATTTTTTTTAACTGTCATTAATTAAAAAGTTTGAGATTTTATTGTGACCTTTACGTGATTTAATAATTTACATTAATTACACAATCAATATAACTCATCTTTTAAATCAAATAATTTCGCAGTATATGTTCCATCTAGATATAGAAATATTTAATAGGCTATCTTGACGATGGATCAGTTTGATAAACCATCTTACACCACTGGCAACTCCTAAGGGACTGACTAATTACACTTGGTGGACTTGTCATTGGCTACCCAAGAGGCAGGTCACCTGCAGAATGGAGAATGGATTTCCAGAATCACAGCATGAGGGAATATCAATTTTATAATTAATGTTAAACCTCGAGTTAAGAGAAAGCTCTAATAAGAATCTCAACTTATTAACCAATCAAAAGTAAGGAAAATATTTTTTTTTTCTTTTATATTCAATTTTTTTTTTTTTAAGGTCAACTTTAAATTTGGTTAAAAATAATTAAGTTAATATAAAAATAAAAGAAAATTGAATGTTATATATTGTTGCAAGGTAATATAATAAAAAGAGAGATAACAATATTTTATTATATTTATAGTATTTCAATATAAGTGTAAATTTATTTGATATTTTTTTATATAATAATTTAAGTGTATATATTATTACAAAAAGAATTTTAAATTAGTATAATATTTTTCAGTATATTATTATTAGTCCCTGTCAAAGTAGGGCTATAGCAATGAGTTTGTTATTGATTTTACATTAATTTTATTCACTAAGTTGTTTGATTATAAATTTAAACAATTTTCCAAAGTATAACACTGTTATATTGGATTTTTATTTTTATTTTTTTAAATTAAACTATTTTTTAAAATTATGATTGGTGAAAAACTTGAACCCTTTATTGCAAACAAAGGATACTCAATCTTACATGGTAGGAACTATGTTGCCATGAAACTCTTGTTTAATATAATAATACATACTATTGTAAATAGCTAATTACAAAATTAATGTAACGAGCAACTTTATAAAAAAATTTAATTGTTGATATAACAAATTTACACCAACTCAAAGTTAAGAAACAAGAATGCATATTACAATGGATTTAATTACTTTAATATAACCATTTAATGTTAAACACACACACTATTTAGTTAATTATTCTTCAAGTTTTAATGAGATAAGATTTTAAAAATATTTATACAAAAGTTAATGGGCCGATGCCCAAACTCCAACCCTATGTCTATAATTATAAGATAGGTGTGTGGTATTTATGGTTCCGATGACTACTTTCATGACAAGCACCAATGCTGACACAACCATGCATGGCATAGCCTGAATGATAGTTGTCTGGAAAACAATATCATTGATACTAATTGTCAATAAGTTCCCATGTAGCGCATGCATGTTCATCAGGGTACTCTCCACGAAGATATCAGACTGAAATATCCTCACATGACAAAATATTCGTGAATCTCCAATCCTTCTTCCATAACTATCAACTCGAGCAACCGACAGAATACTTGCAAGGTTTTGGAATCTGGCTACGCCTTGCAATCATTGTTGTCCATAAGAATACGTCTCTTTGGGTAACATTGAACAAATTCCAGGGCCTCTTCCACATACTGTTTCTGTGCAATCCCTGTAAACAATGTTGTTGAGGAAACCACATAGGGTTAGATATTTGTCAATACAATGCGTGCAGTCTCTAATCTCCATGAAGCCCTCTGATAAAAAATCGACCAGATGGGTTCAAGTGGAAATAATATGTTCTCGTCCAGGTAATTATCAACAATCACCGGCTTGATCACATGTTGCTTCAGATCTGCAAAAATCGTGTCATTAGTCATCGTCTCATTATGCTGAGTGGAGATTAACAGTGTGAACATGTTTAGGAACCAAGGCACCACTGTCATTTCTATACTCAATGGTCACTTGGGTATTTCCATCAGGCCTCTTGGTAAAGTGACCATGAATGCACTGAGAAAAGTCAGGACTCTGTTGTTCAATGTTACTGGCACTTTGCAGTGATCAGCATCGAGATCCACATCGTCAGAATGAAACCAATTTTTCTTTCAGGTCTTGCGAACGATCTGCTCATAGTCGACATTGGCCTTAGTGGTGATTTCACCAAAAACCATGACCATGTTCGCTTGGTACAAATCTCGCATGCTACCTTGGTGTTAGGGTCCTAGGTGAGGCATGCATCCACTACTGCATCATAAGTTGGGTTACACAGTTTTTCTCGGTGTCCCTCTTTCACAGACTCGGATGTGAAGGGGAAGGTCTCCATATCGATTCTCGAGGAGTATAGATTCCTTGGAAATAGTGAGTAACAAGTGGACGAAGAATATCTGCAGTGTGCAAGTCAAAGTAGAGCATGTAGATCACTCTTAGGAAATGGTTTTAAAATGCTTTACAGTTTTTTTTGTTTTTTTTAACGTACACTGAATTGCATTAAAGAAACCAACTAAATTTATCGGGAACTGATCAAAATGCATTAGCAAGCTTAAACATTTACCAAAATAAATGCATTGTAGCTTTAACATTCACCAAAATTTTATTAAGAAACCCAACGAAACTTAATCAGAGAGGTCGATCAAAACATATGGGTAGACTCCTTCTTATATATATATATATATATATATATATATATATATATATTATAATTGAGTTTATATTAATAAAATAAACTTAAATAAAATACTTGGCTCTACGGCTGGGGGGTAATCTAGGATGCAACCGCCATCTCTCCCGGCGTGGTTTCTCTCCTCTGTCAGTCACAGCTGCCAACTCTCACCTGGATATTCTTGGCTCCTCACGCGGTGGGTTGCCTCCTTGCGGCGGACGGGGGATCTCTCACAAATCCGTGTTTTTTGCGCCCCGACTTGTTGTTGGTTCGGATGGTGGCAGGTTTCCTTTCCTGCAACTAGGGTTTGAATATTTAGGCACATGCATCCTCTATGTGCTTGGTAGTTTCATTGGTGTCATGGATTTGATTTTGGTTTCGAGATGCAGTCTAGCTTTTGGGTGCTTCTGCAGGGGTGATTCCTGGTTTTTTCTTTCTCAGATCTGTGTATTCTAAGCGAGATCCTTGCTTTATATTGCTCATTTTTGGGGGTTACTCCCTCAGGGTTCTTTGATTTGTTTAGGGTTTAATGTATGTTCAGATCTGGCTCATTTTGTTGGTTGTTGATGCCTTTTGCTATATGGTGGGGGTTGTGCCAGAACTTTGAGCTCCTATCTTTGGGCGTGGTCTTATCATCTTGATTTCTATGGAGTGGGCATGCAGTTCATGGTCTTAGTGCCACTATTTGGGGTCTTCATCCACGTCGCTGCTTTTTGGTTCTGCTGATGTGAAGGTTTTCATACCTATGTAACCTGGTCCATCAGTCCACCATGATTTGTTTGGGTTTACTGTTTGGAGTTTTATTCCGTGACGGGCTCTCTTGTTCATGGTTTTCAGCCTATTAGGGGTTTCTATCAGCCTTTTGGCTCTCCAACCATTTAATTTGTGTCCTTTTGGGATATTCTACCCAGTATTGGGTCGTGTCTTTGGCACCTACATAATGTAATTTGGTTCTCTTTGAATGAATAGAATTACGCTATTTTTCCGAGGAAAAATATATATATTATAGTTGATCGCACTTGTTGTTTAAAGATTTTAAGTACAGTCTATCAATTTACAAATATGTAAATTGACCAGAGATTGATGACATGTGAATATGATCTTCAACTTGAAAAGAAACTTGTGCAACGTCCTTTCCTTTCACTTTCTAATCAAATGACTTCACCGATACCTCCCAACCAATGCTAAGGGTACTCTTCTTCCCTTTTAGCCCCCCTCGAGCCGCAAAGGGGCCACACACATAATCACTGATTAAAATGTAGCTTAAGATTGCCCTTGCAAGGAGAGACTTCCACCTCCTACACAATAATTGCAACCCAACTCACACAAGTAAACTAGTCACAAAAAATTTGCAGTCATCCAGTAATAGGGTTCCCTATTCCTTCCTCTCCATTCTTTTTATAATAATTTTCACCTTGACACTTGTCAATTCATGCATAATTAAATAAATTTTAATAATTAATTTAGATATTTTTCCTCGCCTTCACAATTAGTTCCTAGATTTTCTCATAATTGTCCCTTAGTTCCCCGATTTCTCCTTTATTGTGTCTCATAACTAATTTACAGTTGGAGTTTGATTAGAAATCTTCTCTTAGTTAGGATTTAGAGTCTAGTTTGACTTAGGACTCTAACTCTAAGTTGACACCACACTTTCTCATGAAATAATTTTTTTTTAATTAATTAATTTTTAGTAATTTCATGCACACATTGTGCACATGTCTTAAGTTTTATTTTGCCATTTTTTTTTATAGATTTGTTTAGTCTAATTTACCTTAGACCCATTTCTATAAAATTTATTTAAGTATAACAATTAGACTTAGATTTTATTATGTTTCCTGTTTATAATTTAATATAAAATTATATTCTCTTTTCTAACAAAATCTAAGTATTCATTTTATCCTTTAAAGTCTTTTAAATTTTTATTAATTTATCTTGACGTTTTATTTTCTTTATTTGCATTTAAATTAACATGTGATGTGCCCTTCAATATGCACCAACGTGCTCCAAGGTGTCACTCGCCATTTTGACTTAGTTTGGAAGTTGTTTGATGCTTGGAGTCATTACTCCACTTTTCAACCTTGTGTGAGACTAAGTTGATTACTGAAGAATAAGGAATCCACCTTATTGCGCGCCCCTCGGAAATCCTCGTGAGTGACTGTCTCAATCTTCCCTCATGACATCGTGAACCTCTCAGGAACAAGGTAGTCGTTAACCTTAAGTCCAGGTCATGGCAGGAGTGTTGTTAGGTTATGACAGGGACACTGCCACACCTCTCCCTAATATATATAATATTTGTGTATGACCCATTTACTCCATATGTGAGTCAGATTAGCAAGCGTCACCATGCGTACATTCACTGACCAAAATAATATTAATAAATCTTATACATGAAATCCATAACTGAAATCATTATCATAACACATGCATAATAAAATCAAGTATTCATAATCAAAGTCGATAGTTCACTCCCTAACTCAATCGAGAGTCCAATGAATTCTCTCGTTGCCATCAACATCCTCTTTGTGTAATGTTTCTCGCACACTCAAAAAACCTCATCATAATACTTTTCAATTCTATACATTAATATGAATAACATATCCAAATTTGAATACTCAATTATAGCATAAAATTTAACTCATAAACCAAATCAGTTAATCATGTAGTACCATGTTTAGCTGGATCACTTGCACACAAGTGTCCTCAAAGAATAATTCTGATTCAGGTGGATATTGGTGGCCACCCTCCTATTCCACATGGACCCACACCATTGGTTCTTTCATTTTTTCAGTTTCCTTAATTGTAGCACAATTTACTATTTTTAGCAGTTTTTTGGATCCTAAACTTCTGGAGCCGTTTTGAGGCCCTAAACGACGTTTTTTGGGCATGAATGCTCCGGAGAATAGGAGTCAATTTTCATGAATATGAATCCGTTCCGAACTTGATATTCAATGTCAGCAGTGTAGTCTTCAGACAGATCCTTCTAACGATGTATCATGTGCGTCAAACGAAGATAGTATGCCAAAGTTACGACCCCAGGAAATTGATGTACCAATTTACCCCAATGGGGCCCATATTCTGGCGTTTCATCTCATAGGGTTAGGTTTTTGGATGTTTAGGGTTTTTCATTGTTTCTCAATAATATATAGGCCTTCGAACCTCATTGTAACATAGAGTTCATAGGCCAGTAGCTGCCACATCTCTTCTAAGAGATAAGCTACTAGCACTCAAGCTATTTTATTTTCATTCTGTCTGTAAGCATATTTAAGTCATTTGTTGTTAATGAAATGAAGTTTTACTTCCACTGCATCTCTGCATTTATGTGTATTTCTGTATTTCATTGTGTTCCTACATAAATCCTGATAAGTGGTATCAGAGCAGTCTGCTCTTTCTTGATCCTTCTTTGCATGTCCCCAATGAGATCGGGGTATAAGGAGTTAGGGCTCGATCTGGTTGAACCATTGCAAGATCAACCTCGCAAACCCTGACGACCGACCATGGGGGAAGAAAAGAAAGATGAGGGAGCAGAAGATCCTATCAAATTATTTCTCAAGGAGGCCCTCGAGAAACAAAGGAACGCGATGATGGACAACTTTTCCCAGATCCTTCAACGACTGCCCACTGGCAGCGCATCTACATCCAAAATCCACTCTAGAGGTGCCATTCCTTTTAAGGTACAAGTAAACTTTGGCATTCTCATATGTAAGGGCCAAATAGATGTAGATGGCGTTGATAGATGGTTGAATCTAGTAGAAGGATATTTCTCGGTTCATGACTTTTCCGACTGAGAAAGGATCATTTTTGCACTCTTTAAAGCCGCCCTCCATCTCAAGGACTGGTGGGAAACCTACTGGGATCAATAGAGCGAGGGGGAACCCTCTCTGTTATCAGTCGCACCCACTTGGAATTCTTTTCGAGATGCCATCAGGAACAATATTATCCCGTGGGGAGCTATGAGGACAAATACATACAATGGACTACGTTACAACAACAAAGGGACCAAGATGTGCATGAGCTAACGAATATGTTCCATACCCTACGCACAAAGTTGGGTATCAGAGATTCAGAGAAAAAAATGGTGTTAAATTACCGCAGTTGTCTTCATAGATACATTCAGGAGGAAATGGAGTTCCTCAACATCTCCTCGCTTGGTGCGACATACCGGTATGCTGCCAAGATTGAGCAGAAGTTCAAACAGAAGAAGCAAGACTTTGGGTGTACGAATTAGAGGCAAGGGAAAGGTACCCCCAAACCGCTGCACAAAGGACCAAGCCAAGGTGGGGTGGCCTAGGACAACCTGTCAAAGCCGCAAGCAAAGAACAACATCACAAAGCCAAAAAAGGACACATGGAAGTGGTGTGAGTTCCATAAGAGATCCACTCACAACACAAGTGAGTGTCGAGCCAAGCAGTCACTGGTAGTCGAGTTGAAGGATTATGAATCAGATGCAGGCTCTGACTCTGAATCAAAACTTGACAAGGGGAATGACAGGGGAAGCAGATTGTCGATGTGGATCCCAACACCATCGTTGCGACCATGAAGATGCAGAAGAAGGAACCAGAAGATCCAGAGGAGGCAGAGCATCTCTTCCATTCTCGGATGTGGGTAAAGGGTTCCCCGTTGCAATTCATTGTCGATAGTGGGAGCCAGAAGAACCTCGTCTCAGTAGAGGTCGTGAAACGAATGGGCTTGCTGACCAAAACACACCCACAACCATACACTATCGGGTGGCTGCACCAAGGACGGGACCTCCGCGTAAGCCAACAATGTCGCCTTCCCTATAGCATCAAGCCCTTCATGGATGAGGTATTATGTGACATTGCTCCTCTTGATGTTTCTGATGTATTATTAGGCCAACCATACTTGTGGAAGTGACATGTTGTGTATGAGTCCAAGCCTCGTGCTGTTATTATTACTTTGGGCAATAAGTTGTATAGGATACTGGAAATAGCACCGCCTATAACCATCTCTTTGGTTACTGCAAAACAATTCAGTAAGCTCATTGCCAAAACTAGGAAATTTTTTTTCCTGATGATCCACCCTCAGGGAAAGAAGAAGATTGTGGCCACGACCTCCAGAGAGGGCCCCTCTGCATGACAAAAACAGATGGGTAAGGTCATGGAGGAGTACGAGGACATCTTCATCTCCCCCACAGGGGTGCCTCTACACTATCAGGTCAAGCACCCCATCGATCTGACCCCAGGTGCACCACTGCCCAATGGACCAATCTATCGACACTCTGTTCTGGAGAATGACGAAATCAAGAGGCATATTCAGGAGCTGTTGCAAAAAGGTCACATCCGACCGAGTTCATCGCCCTGTGGGAGCCCGTTTGTGTTGGTGCAGAAGAATGATGGGACTTGGAGACTCTGCATTGACTATCGGGCACTGCACAAGATCACTGTCCGCAATAGGTACCTGATCCCACGGATTGATTACCTTCTAGACCAACTCAAGGGGGAGAAATATTTCAGCAAGATTGACTTGAAGTCTAGGTATCACCAGGTACCAATCGAACCCTCTGGTGTGTGGAAGACTGCCTTCAAATCCAAGGAGGGCCTTTTTGAATGGTTGGTCATGACTTTCGGGTTGATGAATGCCCCTGCAACCTTCATGAGACTAATGGATGACATCTTGCGACCATTCACCAACTCATTTGTAGTGGTGTACTTGGATGACATTCTGATCTTCAGCCAGACTTGGGAAGAGCACCTCCACCACATCTGACAAGTCCTCCAAACACTGAGGCAACACAAGTTGTGTGCCAATTTGGAGAAGTGCACTTTTGGCATGACCTAGGTTCACTATCTGGAATACATTATTGATGAGAAGGGGGTGCATGTAGATCCAACAAAGATCCAATCCATTCGGGATTGTCCAATCCCAACCACCCTAATAGAGCTCCGCAACTTTTTGGGTCTTGCCAATTTCTACCACAGGTTTGTGTTGGGATTCTCTTATATCACTTGGGCCTTGAGTCAAGTCACCAAGGGAGGAGCGAAAGAAAAATTATTTTGGTCTAAATCTCAATAGAAGGCGTTCAACGATTTGAAGAATTGTCTCTGCTCTGCACCAGTGTTCACATTACCAAACTTGCAACAACCCTTTGAGATCAAGATAGATGCCTCTGACTATGCTATTGGGGCAGTCCTTACTCAACAGGGTCATCCAGTGGCATATCATAGTGAGACACTTTCCGATACAGTCCATAAGTATCCCACTTATGACAAAGAGATGTATTCCATTATGCAGGCTTGCCGACAATGGAAGCATTACATTTTGGGAAAGGAAATGGTCATCCACACAGACCACCGACCCTTGCAGTTCATACAGACACAAGGGAAGTTGTAGAATGATCGCCATCAGAAGTGGTCCACATACCTGCAACAGTTTCATTTGAACATTAAGTACAAGAAAGGAAGCACCAATAATGTTGCAGACTGCCTCAGCCGACCCCCTATCATGGCGCTAACCACGGTGCTCAACTCTTGTGGGCACGAGACTTTCGATTGGCCGCTTCTCTACAAAAGTGATCCAGAATTCGACCACACATAAAATACACTTTTGGAGGGTAAGCAAGTTCCTAATTTTCACTTCCAGGATGCCCTGTTATGTCACCTGGGAAATCTTTGTGTTCCTTCAAGTGAGCGTGCCAAGATGATTTTGGAGGCGCACTACAGTCGGTTCGCTGGGCATTTCGAGGTCGAGAAAACCGTGGAAGTACTTCAAAAGTATTTCTATTGGCCGAACCTTCGACATGATTTCGGGAAGTACATCAGGTCCTGCATTGCTTGTGCCATTTCCAAACTGACCATCAAGAAGCAAGGCCTCTATACTCTGTTTTCCATCCCTAGTCGACCTTGGGAATCCATCTCCATGGATTACATGCCGGGCCTTCCTTCTACTAAGCATGGCAATGACTGTGTTTTTGTGGTCATCGATAGATTCTTGAAGATGTCCATTATGATGGCCCACAAGAAGAATATCACAACAGAAGACACTGCTAAAATCTTCTTTGAGCAAGTGTGGGTACACTTTGGGATCCCACAGTCTATCATCTTAGATCGAGACAGTAGGTTCCTTAGTACATTTTGGTCTAGCCCCTGGTCGATGTTGGACACCAAGCTCACCAAGTCCACAGCTTTTCATTCGCAAACTGATGGCCAAACAGAGGTCGTCAATTGGATGATTGTACAAATTTTGCGCATGTACAACTCAAAGCATCCACGCACATGGGATGAGATCCTCCCCTATGTACAACACAGCTACAACCGGGCTCTCCATAGCTCAACCAGCCACAACCCCTTTCAGGTGGGCTTGAGATTCCATCCACTATGTCCCATTGACGTAGCCATGCCATTTGTGGCTACTCAAGCAGATTCAGTGCATGTCTAGTTTGAGGCTGACAAGGCAAACAACTTCATTGAGCACATTCAACACATCCACCAATAGGTTCATGACATCTTGGACAAAGCCAA
>JASDQU010818461.1:1822-14638 GCA_032191745.1 Picea mariana | reverse complement strand
TAGGTGGATAAGTGATGAATGTAAAATGGTGTGGGTGGAGTCTTTCATCCCCGAGACCAAGCTTTGGAACAAGTGAGTGGATCTTTCACCACTGAGTTTCTCACAAGGGTTTGTAACGACAAAACTCCCAAACTGTATGCTCAAGAGCAATAACAAGCAAATACCAAAATCCAGAATGCCTCATAGGAGCACCCCATCCTTCTATTTATACTTTTTCCTCTATTTCTCTATTGAGTTAGATTAACTCCCAGGGTTAACTCTTCCAACACTTCTATTCTTTCATTGAGTTATCTTTTACTCCTTTTTTACCTTTTCCTCAAGTCAACTTAAGAATATAACCTTAGCTTAGTTGACCTTTCCCCTTAGTGTGAGACTATGGCCTAGTGGGGATGCCTAGGCCACTAAGTCTCCTCAATACCTCTTCATCAAGAGGTGGGGGACATTACAGTCTCCCCTGCTAGAAATTGCTTGTCCTCAAGAAACTCCAAACTTGTTTCTCTCACCACTTGTTCATTTTCCCATGTGGCATCCTCAATTGGTAGATCCTTGCATATGATCAAGTACTACTTGATGCTTCTGTTCCTAAGCCTCTTTTCTAAGACCTCCAATATCTCCTTTGGAATCAAAACACATAGTCCTTCTTCATCCATGGGAGGTAGTACCTCAATGGGTGTGATGTGTTGACCTATGGCTTTCTTAAGGCAGGAGACATGGAAGACGTTGTGTATTATGTTGCCCTATGGAAGCTCCAGCTCATAAGCTACAACCCCTTTCTTCCTGCTGACTCTGTAGAGACCAAAGAAACATGGTTGTAGCTTCTCTACTCCACTTATTTTTATGGAAGCCTGTCTGTATGGTTGGAGCCTTAGATAGACTAAGTCACCAACCTCAAAAGTACGATCAACTCTATGTTTGTCTTCTTGGACTTTTTGTTGGTTTTGTGCTCTCTGTAGATGATCCTTCATCTCCCTGAGAATGTCTTGGCTCTGTTGTATCCAATCCTACAACATGGGTGCCCGGATGTCACCAAAAGTAATCTCCACAAAAGATAAAGGATCATATCTATACAAGGCCCTGAACAGTGACATGCCTATGGACGTATGTTGGGTGGTGTTGTAGCAATATTCTCCCAAGTTCAATCATCTAGCCCACACTTTCTGTTGCCCTGCCACATAATTTCTAAGGTAGCCTTCCACTCACTTGTTGACTATCTCAGTCTGTCCATCCATCTGAGGATGATCGTTGGTACTAGCGATCAAGGCTGTACCAACCAATCTAAATAACTCCTGCCAAAATGTACTCATGAACCTTCTATCCCTGTCACTGACAATGGTCTTGGGTAGGCCGTGCAACCTGAAAATCTCCCTAAAAAACAGTTCAGCCACCTGTGTTGCACTGAAGTCGGTAGCTATGGTGAAGAAGTGTGAAAACTTTTTCAACCTGTCCACTACTACAAAAATGTAGTCCTTCCCTTGCATCTTTGGCAACTCGATGATGAAATCCATGGATATGCTTTCCCACTTGTGCTCCGGAATGGGTAAGGGTTGCAGTAGTCCTGCTGGGTGCGTGTGCTCATCCTTGTTCTCCTGACATGTAGTTCACTCTTTGATGTTCTTTATCACATCCTCCTTGAGGCCCTTCCATGAGAACCTCTCCCTCACCTACCAGTACGTCTTGTTGATCCCCTGATGTCCCGCCATGGGTGAGTCATGGTATGCCTGCAAAATCTTGGCCTTGAAGGCCAATCCAGGAACCAAAAAGATTCGGTCCTTGTAGTATATGAGGTCATTTATAACCTTGAAATTATCATCTTGTACCTGCCCATCCAATAGATGGCACGCAAACTGATCCTTTACATACTCCATCATCAGATGGTCTTTCCAGTCAACTGATACACCTGTCATGGAAAAGATGGATGGCCTCCTGGATAGTGCATCATCCACCACATTGTTCTTTCCTTTGACAAATTCAATGTCAAAGTTGTAGGCCTGTATTCTTCTTACCCATTTCTGTTGTCTCTCATTCAAGTCCTTCTACTCCAATAGGTATTTGAGACTATTATGATCTGACTTGACCACAAACCGTGCACTTACCAAGTATTGCCGTAATTTGGCTAGTGCATGCATGATAGCCAACATTTCTTTGTCATAAATGTTGTAGAGTAGCTCGGGACCCCTGAGTTTCTGACTCTCATAAGCAAGAGGATGCCTCTTCTTCATCAGTATGGCCCCTATCCCTTCTCCTGAGGCATCACACTCCAAGGTAAAAGGTAGGTTGAAATTTGGAAGGGCCAGGACTGGGCACATACTCATTACCTTCTTCATCTTGTCCATCATCATTTGAGCCTCCTCATTCCACTTGAAGGCTCCTTTCTTAGTCAAATCAGTCAAAGGTACACATAGCTAAGAAAATCCCTTGGCAAATTTCCTATAGTACGTGCACATGCCCAAAAATCCTCTCAATTATATGAGTGTCTTAGGAGTAGGCCATTCCGTGATGGCTTGTATCTTCTCCTAATGTACCTGTACCCCCTTTGCTCCAATGATGTGCCCCAAGTAAAGAACCTCTATCATTCCAAACTCGCATTTGGAATCCTTAGCATATAGTGATTGTTCCTCCATGATTGACAAAATCTGATCCACATTTCTGAGATGCTCCTCCCACGTCTTGCTGTAAATGAGCAAGTCATCAAAAAATACCAGCAAGTGATTACTCAACTACTTATTGAACACATGGTTCATACAAGATTGGAACATGGTTGGTGCATTGATTAACCCATAGGGCATCACCAAAAACTCATAGTGTTCGTAATGGCATTTGCAAGCTGTTTTTGAGATGTCCTCCTCCCTCATCTTGATCTGATGATAGCCAGAACGAAGGTCAATCTTGGTGAAGTAGACAACTCCATGAAACTCGTCTAGCAACTCATCAATCCTTGGTATCGGGTACGTGTTTTTGATGGTCTTTTTATTCAAGGCCCTGAAGTCAATGCACATCCTCATAGTGCCATCTTTCTTCTTTACCAACACTACTGAAGAAGCAAAAGGACTAGTGCTTGGTCTAATGTGCCCCATGTCCAAAAGCTCCTTGATGGCCTTCTCTATTCATCTTTGTACTTCTTTGGATGTTTGTATGGTGTGGTAATGACTAGTTTGGTTTCTTCCTCTAGCTCAATAATGTGCTCAAACCCCCTGTCTGTTGGTACCCCTGGGGGAATTGGTCCAAACACCTTGTGGTGCTTGTCAAGGATTTCTTTGATCTCTGGGGTGTAGTGAACCTTGCCCTGCTCATCCACACGTGTTGAAATCGTGCATTTTTCTGTGTACACTATCTCATCTCTTTGGAAGATGGCCTCCATCCTCTTGGCCATGACCACCTTTGCAACATTCCCTGTCATGCCCCAGAGCACTACCTTTCATCCACCCTCCTCTGTGAATGACATCTCCATGGTCTTGTAGTTTGTGGTGATAGGTCCTAACGTGCTTAGCCACTGAAAACCCAAGATGATGTTGGTATCTAGGAGGTCCATGACATAGACGTCCTGTACCAGCTCATGCCTACCCAAGGTAAGCTTCACGCCCGAGATGTATCTATCACAAGACATAGTGCTTTCACCTGCTACTTCCACCTTGAATCCTTCAAACTCTACTGTGGGTATGTGCTTCCTTTTCAACAATGTTGAATCAATGAAGTTATGAGAGGCTCCCCCATCAATCAGAACCGATACCTTCTATCCCTGCAAGAATCCCCTCATCTGGAAGGTGTTATATTTGGGCACTCCACTGATAGATGCTAAGGTAGCCATGTTGTCCTATCCTATTTGTCCTGCGATCTCTTCCTCAACTGCCTCAATAGTTTTGGCCTCAATGTTCTGTATCTATCTAATCTCCTCCTCCTCCTCATTGTCTGAAGTGACCTCTATGTAGTGTACTTGACCACGGCCCATGCATTTGTGTTTTGGGTTCAATGGTTCTTTTCAAGTGAATAAAAGTTGCTTCCTTCTCAGATCCCTCCTGGTGTTCTCATCCACTCTACCATGACCCCTATCAAAACGCCTTGGGTCACGTCCTCCTTGGTTCATTGGAGGCCTTTGATCTCTTCCTCCAATGTTAAGAGGTGGTCTGGGTATAAATTTCAGCTTAGCAGCTGGTCCTAGATCCCTTGTCTTTCAGATAGCATCCTGTAGGTTGTTAGGCTTGAAAGCCTTTACCCAACCCTTCAGGGGTTCCATCAACCCCTCAGTGAAGAGCATCATGAGCCTGGTCGAGGACATATCTTGCACCATCACTGCCAACCTCTGAAATTCATCAATATATGCCTCAGCCATACCTGTTTTCTTGAGTTGTGTGAGCTCCCAAAAATGTAGCTCAGGATCTCCCTGATCAAACCTATCAATGAGTCTCTGAGTGAATACTGTGTAGGATACTATCTGATTTTGGCCTAGTGTGGTGAGTCCATGATACCACCAATCATGTGCCTTGCCATCCAAGTACATAGTGGGAAACTTGACGGCTTCCATCTCCCTCATGGGGTTGAGTTCTATATAGGTGTCCATCTTTTGCACCCATGCCTGTGTTGTCATCTTGGCCGTACCATCAAAGTATGGGATCTCTATCTTCCCTGCTCTTCGTTCAAACTCAAAGCTACTCCTGTGGTTTGTCCTAGGCTTATTTCTGAACTTGAGTTGGCAATATTGATCCAGGGACATCTGCCTTTGAATCACCATATCCAACCCATAGTATTCCTTAGTACATCGTGCCATCTGCTCAATGAAATCATCCACCTCTTCTTGTTTCCCTTGTTCATCTGTGAATGTAGGCATGTATGGCCTAGGGTTAGCTCTGCTACCCAAGTTCCCATAGGACATGCCACCTCCATGGCTTCCTTCAAATCTGGGGGCTCTCTCCAGATTATATCTGATCTCACCATGGGATCCACCAGATCCACTAGCTTCTTTGTTTCCATACGTCTCAGGGTCTTTCCCCATATGAGTCATCTGCATAAATAGCTTGGTTATCATTGTCTGGTTCTCATCATTTTTTTTCAGATTTCCATCTACCTTCTTTAAGGTTTCAGTGATCTCGGCTTGTCTCCTGGCTCTCCTGCAAATGATGGACTAAGTTGCTTTCTGTGAGATTCAGGGTCTTACGAAATTCAGCTGCCAAGTAGGCCAAGCCTTGTGGCTCACGATCATCTCTTGAACCCTCCATTTCAGCTTCTGTTTCACTGGTTTGTTTCTTCCTTCTGCCCATAAAGATCCCACTGTACCTCTGCATGCACTAATCCCTCCACAGGTTTGGAGGATCAAAGCTCTGATACCACTGTAATGATCCTAAGCCAATTTTTTTGCTTGGAATCACTAACTACCACTGATGTATTTGATGTGTAGGTGGCTATTGAAGTTGTTCCCATTATTTAATGGTGTTTATACAAGATTCATCTAATACATATAAGATCATAACACACTCAAGATATAGAAAACACAAGCATATATCTGACCTTTATTATAAGAAGCATGAATTAGATACAATAGAGAGCAGATCTAGAATAATACTCAGATGGCTCCAATAGATAATAATTATGAGCTGCTACAAAATGCTCCCTCTAATACAAAGTTGCCTCCAAAGGCTGGATAAGAAGTGAAGGTCAATAAAAGTAGATCTGAGCCATATGGATACCAAACTCCTCAAGCTTGAAGATGCCATGCTCTAGTAGAAGGCTGAAACCCTCAATAATTCAGCCCAACTAAAGGAAGACACCAAATGAGCCCAAACTCTGCCAACTGATAGATCAGAGTGATGAGATCCCCCTCCTGGAGTATCAGGCCAAAATGCTAAGTCAAACCCCTCCAAAAGTTGAATCCTCTAATGCAACTACGCCCTCCTGAATGCCTGAAACCCTATATAACTCATTCCTAATGAAGGAGACCTCCAAATGCTCTGAAACTCTCCAGGGATATAGATCGGGCTATGGAAACCCCGTAGGACAAGTTTCAGATCCATATTCTAGGTAGAGCTCCCTAGATACGAGAAATACTGAATCATTGGACACCCTCTTTGTCTCAAAGCCGTCCAAATCTAATGATGATAACTCTTCAAGAAAACCCTTAAAGTGATGGTTGAGGACCTGCACGTAAAACCCAAGTGTTGGAATACCCAAAATCTCTCCTGATCAACTAGATCGAAGTCTTCTTTAGATAATGATGTGCCCTTGTTGGAACTCCTGAACAGTACGGCCCTGCTGCTTTTCTGAATCGATAGGTGGATAAGTGATGCGTGTAGAATGGTGTGGTTGGAGTCTTTCATCCCTGAGACCAAGCTTTGGAACAAGTGAGTGGATCTTTCACCATTGAGTTTCTCACAAGGGTTTGTAACAACAAAACCCCCAAACTGTATGCTCAAGAGCAATAACAAGCAAATACCAAAATCTAGAATGCCTCATAGGTGTGCCCCAGATTTCTATTTATACTTTTTCTTATATTTCTCTATTGATTTAGATTAACTCCCAGGGTTAACTCTTCGAGCACTTCTATTCTTTCATTGAATTATCTTTTACTCCTTTTTTAACTTTTCCTCAAGTCAACTTAAGAATATAACCTTAGCTTAGTTGACCTTTCCCCTTAGTGTGAGACTATGGCCTAGTGGGGATGCCTGGGCCACTTAGTCTCCTCAATACCTCTTCATCAAGAGGTGGGGGACATTACATGACAGTATAAAGTTGAGGTCATTTTATGATGGAAACAAAAAATCCATATTTTTCCTCCAACCTGTACTTCCCACTCAAAAAGAAGAAAATGAACACCTGGAGAAGTTAGCACAGGGTAATCTGGCGTGACAATATTCTACAGAGTTGTTTGAGCGAGGAGCAGATGGATTCAGTGGTTTTTAATCAGGAGGAGGACTTGGAACTAGGAGAAAAAGCCTCGCAGATATTCTCTAGGTACATGTTTTCCCTTTTCCAAAGTTCTTATTTCATAATGTTGCCAAATTTCTATTTGAATAATTTATTGGATAGATGCATAATAGTTAGGATACTCATTTCTTAACGAGACCTCTGTATAATAGAAAATGAGAAAATGACAAACCTCAACCATAGTGACATCATTGACACTCCAGGGAAGATTCCCCACAAACACTTTGAGGTTCACAAAGGGATTGTGGCTCTCAATATATTTTTCTTCATCTTCTTCCCACTCTAAAGCCTGCCCAGACGCCTATCTTGTTGTAAAATTTTCTCGTCCACAACACTATCTGGTACCGCTTCTCCCAGTCGAGTGTTCATGTGGTAGAGAATAGATGGGTTTCCAGAGAACTAATGGGAATGTATTCATAGACGAGCGACCTGTGTTCTCCTTGTGCACAAAATCCTCTCATTCACACCAGGCCCAAGGGATGAATCCTGCAAATAATTGTCATGTGCACCCAGGATTCCTCTTCTCCTTAAGATATTCTATCTATTCTCTTTACTACTATCAGTGTCTGGTCAGGAAGGTAGCCCTTGTAGACTGTCTGATAGCCTCCCTTTCCAAGTATTTCGCTGAATTTATCAGTGGTTGCTTCTAGTTTTGCATATATATAAATTTCTTTGGACAACAATATAAGATCTCTAGACCTTAACGCTGAGCTTTAACATGCAATCTAGCATCATCTAAATGTAGTTCTACCAATTGGTCTTCTGAGATGATGAATATGGTGGCAGCAAAAAGTAAATATAGCAAATGTAGGTGAGTTGGGGAAGTGAGGCAGTGGTGAGGTGGGGATGAGGAGGTGGCAAGGGCTTGAGAAACATGTCACGAGGTGGAGAGACACTAAACATTGTATTTGTCAGCGAAATATGTTAGTCTGCAGTATTTTTCAGAGAAATAAGTGCAAATGAATAAAATTTAAAAATAAATAAATCATTTATAAACTCTGAGAATTGAATAAAACAAATGATATACACTAGCTTAGTAAAGTCGCATCACCGAACAATGGACAAATAATAAATTTTATTTATAAAATTGGAAAAATAAAGAAATGATTTGTTTTTAACAATAAATAATTTTTAATAGTGAATTTTATAAGAACCTTATAAAACTGTGTTAAAAACATATAAAATGTACTAGTTAATGTTTTAGAATGCACCCATTAATAGACGATCAATGATGGCTCATTACGAGGTGATTGCTATATTCCCTCGTAGGAGGCAGGGATTAATAATACGAGTTGTCATGTACATACATGAAGAATGAATGGGAGAATATGATAAGTAGCGTTGAAGGGCTCATATTTATATTTACAATTACACTTACATGATTCCTGTGTGTAAATATTAGTAAGGCTTGGCTTTCCCTCATGGATGATAATTGCAGATGATGAAAGTGTAGATATTGATAATAAAAAAATATCACAGAAACTACAAGACAACTACAAAGACCAACAACCTTCTACAAAGGAGAAAATATTCTATTAGATCCTCTTTCCTAATTACAATGAAGAGCTCCTCTATTTATAATAGTCTTAGAGGAGACAACATTGATGAAGATAGATGGATAACTCACTCATTGGAGTAATAAGACAAAGAGATGGTTGGGAAATTCACTCACTCCAGTGATAAGTCAAAGAAGCACATGGTGGTTGTCCACAAACAACCAAGAAACATGGCATGGTCCTACCTGTCCTAAGTAAACTTATACATCAACACCCCCCCCCATAAGTGCAACTTAGGGAAGTAAAAAATACCTAAAAAGATGGGTCCTAGCTACTAGGCCTGCTATGGTACCCAATACAAACTCTCATAAGTGGAGAAAAGGAGAAAACTCGTAGGAAAAAGCTCCTCCCCTAAAGAGAGAAAAAAACATAAAAAAGTGAAGGTAGGAGGTCTCAATATAACCCCCCAGTGACAACTTCCTTCAACCAAAGCATCGATCGTAGCTGAAGAAAATGAGGTGATGCCAAAGGTTTAGTGAAGATGTCATCAAATTGTGCTTCCATAGGAAAATAATCCAAGTTGAGAAAACCATCCTGGATGAGTTGTCTAATGAAGTGCATGTGGATCTCAAGTGTTTGGTTTGTTGATGTTCCACTGGGTTGCCATAAATGTGTATGGCACTTTGATTATCACACCAAAGAGTGGTGGGATAATCCTGTTGAATTCCAAACTCTGTCAGTAGTTGTCGAAGCCAAATAACCTCTTGAATAGCGAGAAATGCAACACAATACTCAACTTCCACAAAGGATAAAGCAATTGGAGATTGTTTTTTGCAAGACCATGCAATAGGTGTGGAGCCAAGACAATATAAAAAGCCATATGTGGACTTTCGATCATCAATCAAACCATCCCAATCAGAGTCAATGAAGCTCACAAGTTGAGAAGCACCAAAAGAGTACACAATTCCAAAATTGGTAGTACCTTGGATGTACCTTAGAATGTGCTTTGCTGCCTTCTAGTGACTCTCATGAGGATATTGAGAGAACTAAGAGACAAGTCCTACTGCAAAAGATATGTTAGGACATGTATGAGTCACATACAACAAACTTCGAACTAGTTGTCGATACAGCGAAGGATTAACACATGGTGAGGAGAAATTGGTAGAAAGGGTAACTCCTTACTGAAATGGAGTATGGACAGGTTTACAATTGACCATGCCAAAGAGATGAAGTAAATAAAGTGCATAATTCTGCTGAAAAATGGAGATTCCTTCAAAATATTGAAAAACCTGTAGTCCAAGAAAATAATGCAAAAGTCCAAGATCTGTCATATCAAACTGTCCCATCAATGCTTGTTGTATACTCTAAATCATAGATGAACAACTCCCCATGAGAATTAAATCATCCACATACAAAACCAAAATCAAGAGATTAGTTTCTTGACTCTGAGTGTAAACTTTAGGATAAAAATGACAACGATGAAACCCAAACTATCCATCTTCTCATACCAAGCTTGAGGAGCTTGTTTGAGACCACAGAGAGAACGTCGGAGCCTACAAATAAGAGAAGGATCATACACAAAACCAGGAGGCTTCTCCATGTAGATTTCCTCATCTAAATCACCATGCAAAAAGGTGTTATTTACATCCATTTGGTAGACTGACCAGCCCTATGAAGCAGCAAGTGAAAGCACAAGGCGTATATAATTCATCTTGGAAACATGGGAAAAAGTCTCAGAGTAATCAATCCATTTAACTTGTGAAAATACCTCGGCCACAAGACGTGCCTTATGCTTGTCAACAGAGCCATCTGCTACATATTTGGTCCTATAGACCTATTTACAATGAACTAGCTTTTGTCCCTTTGGAAGAGAAACAAGATCCCATGTGTGATAATTTATTAATGAAGAATACTCCTCTGTCATGGAAGCATCCCATTCAGGTATGCCAACAACATCATAAAATTGTTGTGGATCATTTGAGATAGTATGACTCAAAAAAGTGACACCTATTCTTTGTGATTGGATAGGGGAAGAGGATGAGGGAGAATAACTTAAATCAGTTGGCTCATAGCCATTCCTGTCATGCCTCTTTCTCTCATGAAAGATCCTCCTGAGATGCATTTCTTGATCAAGTTGTTCATTTTCTTGATCAATTTGTTCATGTTCAGGATGCTCATGCTCTGTTGGTGTAGGTGGTAGATTTTATTTTGTTTGATGTTGATGTTGAACTTACAAATGGTCATCATCATCTTCTAACGAAAAATTTTCAACGCGTTCAATACCATTGTCAACATGACAATCTGAAGATGGAGAAGTATTTGATGTGGGGTTGAATCCTTCATCGAAATGGAAAACTCTTCGAAAGAAGACTTCTTTAGTAATAGGTTCAAATAACCTATATGCTTTCATGTCCTCACAATAACCAACGAATATCAATGGTTGGATTTTCTTCTCCATAGCTTTGTGCTTTTCAATTGGAATTAAGGCCCACGATGGACTACCAAATACTCTAAAAGTAGATACATTTTGATTAACATGGCTCCAAGCCTCCTCTGGAGTCTTATGCTGTACTGCCCGATGAAGCATCCTATTCTAAATGTAATTTTCCCAGTTCACTTCTTCAACCTAGAAGGAAGGTGCCATGTTCTTGGAATGAATCATATAGTTTTCCATTTATTTTAGTGTTCGATTCTTTCTTTCAACAACACCATTTTGTTGAGGGTTGTAGGGAACAGTGAGCTGATGTTGAATGCCATGTTCTCTACAAAAATCTATGAATTCTTGATTGACATACTCCCCCCCATTATCTGTGCATAGTTTCTTGATAAAAGGATACGATTGTTTCTCAAAAAAGGCCTTGAAGTTTTTAAAAGTATCAAAGACCTCACTCTTGTACTTAAGAAAGTACACCCAAGAGCAACGTGAGAAGTCATCAATGAAAGTGAGTGCACGCTTAGCCCCTGAAAATGAGCGAGTTGGAAATGACATGAGATCAATATGCACCAACTCAAGAGGTGTTGTAGCATGCCATGCTTTTCCTTTAGGAAAATTATCTTGATGTTGTTTTCCAAGGACATAACCTGGACAAACTCCATCAATACAGGACGACCAAGCACCAATTTTTGTGTGCTCAACTGTTGCAAATATTTGTAGTTGAGATGTCCAAATCTTTCATGCCAAAGCCTACTAAAAGCATCGGCATGTGCAATGAAGGAGGAATCAAAGGAAGACTCAAAAGAAAATAACTTATATAGTTGAGAACTATGATCTACTTTTCTAGATGCAACAATAATGTTTGGATTTTGTAGTTCTCTAATGATTATATCATTAGGAGAAAACTCTATTGTTTTCCCATTACAAGAATGACAAATCTAATAGATAGAGAGAGGATTTGTAGAGATATCAAGAACAAGAAGAACATCATTAATGCATACTTTATCTAGCTGCACTTTTCCAGATCCAAAAACATCCAGCTATGTAGAGTCTCCAACTGCAATTTGTGAAATTTTACATTCAGATGTAGAATCCAACAACTCATGAGAATGATTCATGTGGTGTGAAGCACCATAATCAAGTATCCAACTATCCAAATATGCATACAAGGATTGAGATGATAAAGCATGTCCTTTACTAGTAGAAGAAGGTTTGGACACTGAAATCTTATGTTTCCTCATGGCTTCATTCAAAGCTTCAAGTTTCAACCAATATTTAGATTCTACATGCCCAAGTCCGTCACAAAAACTACATGTGTCATTTGACTTCTTCTTTCTTGTCTTGGAGGAAGACTCACCAGACTTAAAAGATGGAGAAAAATGTTTTTTTTTTCTATTGAGGCTTGGAGGTAGACTCACAAGATGGAGAAAAATATTTTTTTTCTTATACCAAGTCTTTTGCTTATGTTTGGAGGTATGAGCCACAAGAGCCTTATTGTTTGATCCAAAAAGAGCATCTAATTGAATAAGCTTAGATTGTTCTCTAGTAAAACGCTCACATAGAAGATCAAAGGAAGGAATTTTAAACTCACTTCCTAGTACATCCATAGTAGAATAAAATGCAGAAGAAAATACATGATAATGACCTTTTATCTTGGATAAAATTAAGAAGATGCACTCTTCATCTAGTTTAGTTTTTCCACGCCCTTTTAGTTGTGTCACTAGTAGTTCCTGAATTTGGTAAGATAGTCTTCAATGGATGCATGTTCATCCTGTACCAGTAATGACAACTCCGCTTCCAATTCTAGGGTTCGAAATTCGTTTACTTTTCCAAATAAGGAAGCCGACTTGTCCCAACTTACTTTCAGAGTTTTACAATCAGATATGTGGAACAAAAAACTATCTGACGCATACAAACCAATGAGGCCCATGGGTTCATCAAGTTTATTTTGATAGGTGAACCTCTCAATTTCCT
>JASDQU010818460.1:24482-34628 GCA_032191745.1 Picea mariana | reverse complement strand
AATTAATCCACAAATAGAAATTTTAAATTTTAAATGCCAAAATAACTTTAACTTCTAAATTCTAAATTCTAAATTCTACAACGATAGGCCGGTTTAGTTTTATTTTTCAAATTATGCAATTTCTTCTTTGTTCTTTGCCTAACAA
The DNA here is from genome assembly GCA_032191745.1 of Picea mariana. Classification (NCBI taxonomy): domain Eukaryota; kingdom Viridiplantae; phylum Streptophyta; class Pinopsida; order Pinales; family Pinaceae; genus Picea; species Picea mariana. The sequence goes on along the minus strand of JASDQU010818460.1, from coordinate 34,483 downwards.
TTATTTTATTTCCTGTTATGTTTTGACAACAGATCGAGGTTTTATTTGACGAGATTAAAATTTGTTTTGGTTTCTCTTTTCAAAGTAAAAATTGGCCCGAGTACATGGACATAGGGTACCTAAAAGGCGTTTAAGGTATATTGTAAATTGGCAGGGCCATATTCATCCCTGTCCATGTACAGGTACAGGCTCAGATTCGGGCCTGTACCTATACATGGTCAGGGCCGAAAGAAATCTAAATAAAAAATTTAAATCCTAATTTATAAAATAAATTTTCAATTCATAAAAATTTAAATCCTAATTGATAAAAAATTATAAACTAAATTTTTCAGCTTTGTTGCAAACTTCAAAATTTATATACATTTAAACATTATTGACAGGGTCATATTCGGCCTTATCCATGTACAGGTACAGGCCCAAATTTGGGCCTGTACCTGTACATGGACAGGGACGAATTTGGGCCTGTACCTGTACATGGAAGGGACGAATATGGCCCTATCAATAATCTAAAACACAAATCTAAATTCTAACTAAAAATCTAAATTCTAAACAAATTTAAATTCTAATCTATAATCTAACTTTAATATAAACATACATGAATGTTGAATGTCGTTCACTGCTCCAACGTCCACAACATCGTTGTTGCTCCAGCGTCCACCGCCCATCTGACTGCACCAAACTCCCCTAGCAAACACCAACACAAACCTCAAAAGACAACAAGCTATGAACTCGCAAAATGACAAATGAAAACGACAAACGAAAAACCCTGTTCGCACAACATCTCCAGCAACAAGCTATGAACTCGCAAAAACTATGTCAGGTGCGATGTGTGGGTAATATATAAACATTTGTTCAGCCAAAAGATATTTTGGTTGAAATATATTTCGGCCGAAAGATATTTAAGTTGAAAGATATTTTGGTTGAAAGATCTTTCGACCGAAAAAACATTACCGGGTAAAAAATATCCATCCAGCTAAAATTGTACACGAAAATCGATGGCATCGTCAAATTGTCGTTCGATTTGACGTTCAAAGGTTCGGCCAAAAGGTTTTTTGACCGAAAAATAAAACTTTCGACCGAAAACAAAAATTAGTTCGGTCGAAAAAATGATTTTCGGGATTTTGGAGACCCGATTGTCACGAAAGTGTAACCCACCTTCATTATTCTACCCATCCAATTCATATAATCTTTGTGGATGGATCATTGCCTGAATTGAATAAAGAGAGTAATCAAATAACAATAAGAGTAATCAAATGACCATGAAAGTGGCAATTACTTGATCTATAAACGAGTCTGGGATGACTAATTCCCATTCAATAGTTGACGCTAATGGGACCAATTAGTTGTTTACGAAGCCATTGGAATCCATTGTCACAGAGAATACAAAATTTCCCAACAATGCTTTCATCGCCTTAACATCTATCATGTGCATCAGTTTATTTCGTGTTTCATCATATTTGTTCATTTGTACTTCAAATGAAAGCCGCCCAACCTACAAAAATCACAATACACTATTATAGTCAAGTAGCCTTTACTATTTGTCGCAACTTTTCAGAACGATGTTGTGCAAAATTGGTTGAAGAAAGATCACACTATTCATAAAAAAGTTAATGAATATTGTTCATGTAAAAGTTTCATTTCAGTTTTGATTGTTCAATGATTTTGATTGTTCAATGAGAGCATCATATTCCTTATACATGGCTTCTTTCCATTCATCATGGGAATAAACTTCTTTAAAGGAAGTCGGTTTGTGGCTAGTAGATAGATTCAACTCACAACAATATGAAATATCCATGACATCTACATCATCTGCACTTGAATTATCTACAATACTTCCATATTGTATTGGAGAAATTATGATTCTTGTCTTTTTGAGATCATCATGATGAAAACTTTCAAGTGTTTTTGTGAGCCATTTTGGTGGACCTTTTTGAGATGGTCCAATTTGCCAACTGATTGAGATGGTGTTGAGTTATCATCAAGCTTCATCTTTTCAATCCTCTTGATCACATCGTCCAAATGAACTTCAGGCTCTGCTGAAGTGGCGAGAACTTCTTCATGAGTGGAAGATGGTTCTTCAAAATGAGATTCAATATATTGACCCGAGATAGGGATCCCCCCTTCAAGATGTGGAATATCATCTAAAATTCATGATATGTCTTTACATGAGTGAATATCTCCAGATGATCAAGCTTCCTCTCAACATTTTGGTCTCTCTTGGTGGATTCAAGAAAGATCACATCTTTGGAAATGATATATTTCTTGTTTGTTTCATCGTAAAAATGATACCCCTTGGTGGTATTTGATTACCCCAAGAAGATGCACTTCATACTCCTTGCATCAATCTTGTTTCTTTTCTCCTAAGGAATCAAGGAATAGTAAGGGGAACTAAATACCCTGAAATTCTTCACCTAAGGAATGTGGTCATACCACATTTCATAAGGAGTCTTGTTTTTAAGAGCATGAGATGGACATATTTTTTTGACATAAATTGCACATAAAACTACATTATCCCAAAAAATCAATTTAACATTTCTTAAAATCATCATGGAATGAACCACATTTAGGAGTTTCATGTTCATTTGTTCAACCAAACCATTATGTTGGGGATTGTATGGAACTATGCTTTGATGTTTGATCCCATGTTGGTGAAGGTATATTTCAAAATAATTATATGTATATTCTCTTCAACCATGAGAGTGAATATGAGAAAGAGATTCATTTTGAATACATACCTGAAAATTTGTAAAAAATTCAAAAACTTGTGATTTATCTTTCAACAACTACACCCAACACATCCTAGTGTAATCATCATTAAAATTAACGATATATTTATTTCCATTTGAAGAAGGAATAGGCATAGGGCTACACTAATCAGAATGAATCGATTGATGTTTTCTACATGTTCTGAAAGTAGAATCATGAAAGGGTTATTTATTGTGTTCCCATTCAAGTTAAGGTCGATGGTTCCCATTCTCAAAGGTTTGAGACTGGATCTATCAACAAAGTACACTACACCATCTTCATTGTCATTGAAGTCTTCGAATAAATATCTTTGATATGTCATGTGAGAGGTAGAACCTATGTCAAGAAGCCATGCATCTATGCAAGAATCAACTAAAGCATAAAATAAATATTCAGTTACTCCTACATTACAATGGTCAACAACTTAATGAGTAGGTGATTTACCTTCCGTTGGTTATTCCCCAATTAGTAGCTTCATGTGAGCCATTCTTTCAACTACTGGTACAATGAAGATCGGATCTTTGACAAAGATTATGCCAACCCCCTACCTCTAAGATTCTTATTTTGTGTCCTTTCATCTCTTACTTGAAGGATTTAAAGAAAAAGAAGGAAATCTTCTTAATTATGGTCTTGTTACAAGAAACTATCTTTGATCTTGATAGTGTTTCAATTAAGGTTTAGGTTTTTGCTACATCTTCACATCTAGGAGAGTACCTCGAGCTCCACATTATGTTAGTTTTAAACCTCCAACGTTGAGTTTAAGAGGAAGTCTTAGTTGTAAACCTCAACGTAGTATTGACTGTACACTGCCAACTATACGAGTCTATTAGGATTTTTGTCAGGTGCTTGATCTTTTTGATTTGTTGGAGCTTATTTAGATCAACTCTTTTCCCTTAATGAAATACACTCTACGATATGTGCTCTTCACTTTTCTTGTTTTCCAATTTTTTCTTCTCTGTTTCTCATTTTTTCATAGTATCAGAGCTTAAGATGTAAGCCTCTTCACAATGCCTGGAGAGCACCATGATCATAAGAAGAAGAAAACAATTGATTTCTTTTTGGAACTGCAAGAGAGAAGAAGAATACAAAGCTTACATTGTTTTGTAGATGAGAGAATGAGACACAATATTGTTCACAGAGCTTGCAAAATAGTTCGCAGTACACAATATGCTCAAAATATCGTTGGAGACAAAAAGTGGGAGGAAGAAGAGAAACAAAAAGAAAAAAAAAATAAAATTAAAGATCCGTGAGCATTTAAAGAATTCGTGAAAGATTCACGAAATTCTTTCTTAAAGAGAATTTTTTTGTATAAGTAGCAAAATACAAGATCAACAACTGTAAGATCGGCCTTGTGAATAGATCTAAGTCATTAATAAAGCTCAGAAAAGATGAGGAGCATGAAGAAGAGGTAAACATTTTTCAGTCGTTAGATCGAGGTGAAAGGAAGAACAGTCATCATATCCAGAAAATGTGTGCAGGGTTTAACTGTCGAGCTTCACGTATTCGAAGATTTAGTGCAAAAGTTGAAAAGGAGTCAAAATATTTTGAAGCTCCTCAGTCTTAAACAAATCATGGTCGTCGATCCAACAAGGGGACACGTGTCAGACAATCAGTTCTTTGTTGGTTCGTTGTTCGAGAGAAATAACAAAAGAAGGTAATCAAAGTCTCGAAGGCACAAAGGCACAAAGTAGATCTAGACCATTGAATCCAAAAGGGACACGCATCATGAAATCCCACACTTCGGAGCTAGATCACTTAGGAGGAGAGTCGAAAACATGAAACATGAACTCCCAAATTCCAGGATTCTGAAGTTAATCTCAGCCATTGAATCAAGATGCCACATGGAGGAAGATCTCACACTTCGGAGATTCACACTCTAGAGGTTAGCGCGTATTAGAAGTCAGAAAATCCTGAACACTGGAGTTCTAGAGAATATCTTGGTCGTTTGTTTACAGAGGCCTAAGGATCGTTCGATCTACACATGTACAGATAATTCTCTGCCTCAGCACTTCGCAAGCATTGTGATTGCGAGTGGTGAAAGATATCCAAAGCCCGAACTCCCAAAATAATTATGAGTCATATATCTCGATGGGTAATTGAGACCAACGATCTCTTCCTTGGTTCGGAGGTCCGCGAGTTTAGAGGATTTCAAGGTAAGAAAGGAATATCATCTAGAGCCCTGAAGACACGAATTCTTGAAATAATTGAGGACGGTTAATCTCAAATCAACGAGCATCATTGATCTTTGTAGCACATCCTTTATTCATCAATTTAGCGATTCAAAGGAACTAATACCTTCATGCATCTTAACGCTCGAAGAACGAAAACCTGAAGCACCTGGTTCTCAGCCCTCGATCACATGAGAAGATGAACTGTAATTTTTTTTGGCTCTCGAGTAAACTTAGATAGCCCAATTTTTCCATAGAGGGGCTACAATTGCTAAAGAATAGAGCTCAAAGATCTGAATCTATATATATTGAGCTCGGATAGTCATATCCAGCCAAATCGAAGCTAAAGAAGTGGTATACCCCGTGTTTTTTGGCCCGAAGTCACACACAAGATTTTGCAGACCTAGTTTTATGCACATGAAACAAGACAAGCACGAAAATCCCTCACAATATCTTATGCTCAGATAATCATATCCAAAAAGATATGTTGGCACAAGGGTTGACCCAGGGTTCAATGCTCAAGAGGACACCAACAAATCCCTAACTACCGACCCTTTCAACAACACCTGCGAAGCAGATGAAGTCTCACCTAAGGTAGAGGCAGTGGTGGTGGCAAGACTCAGGTGTCTGCAACCTTCATTGGGACACATATATGTGATTATATCATTTACAGAGAACTTAGCATCGATCATTCGTCAATATTCAACCCTTATTATAATTCGCAGACAACACAAAGAATCACAGTGTACACTCAGATCTACAGTATTTCAGCACTTAACCATAGTAACCCAGATCAAATCCAGCAGATCAGCACTAAGAATCCTCATATACATCAGATCTAACAATAACACATATTTAAAAAGCACAAAATCAAATAACATAGCATAAGAAAAAACACATTGAATCAAAGCCCAGAGCCTAACACACAGATTTACGTGGTTCACTCCCACCCTAGGGATATGTCCACAAGATCTTTTTCTTTATTATTGTCTTCAATTTGTTACATGCACAAAGCCTCCAAAACCCTTCTTCGCATAGGATAGAAGATCTGCACAGCTCACTAGATCCTTCTTCCTTGTGTTACAACACTTAGCTTTCTATAGCAACCTCACAGTAACTTGCACTTAGCCTTGAAAGCCTTACACAGTTTGCACAGAGAACTTATTCAACATCACATAGATGCACTACCAATTGCACTAAGCAATCACATCTACTACTTCTTACATTTCCTATCATTCTATTTATACATTACAAAAGTGGGCCTAAGCGTGGGTAAACCCATGGGTCAACATCCCTTTCCCATTACATTAACCCAATACCCTAAAAGGGCCCAAAAGTGGACCGAGATCCCATGATCTCTGCTTCACGTGACGTTCCATCTTTGACAGGCTGTCAAAGTCCAAAAACGGTCAAATACAACCAAGTGTTCCTCTAATCTTCTAATCTTCTAATTGAATTATTTAGAATTCATTTTCGAAAGATCTTCCTCTTCCGGGAGAGAAGGGAGGATTCCATTAAATAAAGGTTGTTCATATTTATTTTACTTGATCTGAGAGCCATAAACTCCGCATTTTTGTCCCCGAATGACTCGGCCAACTTATGCTCCAACTCAGAGCATTTCGTCATCCAAGCCTTCCTGAGAACTTTGTCGTTTTCGATTTGCCGATTCAGCTTCTCTATGAGATCGTGTGGAGCTTCTTAACGAATTTCACCCCAAACCCACATAAGCCTGCTGCCTACCCTGGCTTTAGAGGAAAGCTTGGGAACCGTTGCATCTGGATATGGAACCTTGCCAAGCTGGGTCTACTGCTTCAACTACTGGATATGCTTATGCCCAACACTCACCCGTGACTCGTCCTGAGTCACTCTGGTCTAATCAATTTCGCCTCGAATGCTTTGAGCTTGGGGTGAGCTACTTTGACTTGCTGCACTGCGACAACGTCTTGCTCAGTGAACTCCTAGATCACTGCGTCATTTAATGGCCCTTCCAGGCATTGTTCTCAATGAATTTGTTAATCTCAAAATCTTGTTTTGTCAAAGTTCCATTGACTGTCATAGGTATCTGAGTGAGTTTTGCACATAACATCATCAATTTTCCTCTGAATAGTCCTATTCCTCCCAATGAAGGAATCATGGCAGGCTTCCCTATAGCTTCCCAAGTTCTTTTTGACATAATGTTCACTTGTGTTTCTTCATCAAGAATATAGTCAATGTCGAAGTCCCCTATTCTGGCTGCGAATTGCTCCTTTTCTTTGAAGATCTCTGGTAATCAAACATCTTTATGTTCCTTCGGGGTTTCTTTCATCTGTATCAATACTTTCTCTAATTCTTGCTAGGTTTCTGCCTTTTCTGGATCTGCCTTATGGTGTTCTTGATTTAGGTTTATCCTTTCAATCTTAGTGATCATTTTAGGGAAATCCAATACCTCATGGTCCCTAGCTTTGCAACAGAGACAACTAGGTCATCTACGAGGGCATTCCTTAACTAGATGGCTTGGTTTTCTGCAACTGTAACATAGGATTAATCCTCACTTTCTTTTAAATGATCCCTAGCCTCTTCTATACTACGCACTAGAATCGTGATAGCTAACCTGCAAAAAATTATTTCTAGGATCCTGCATCCATTTTTTAGTCCAGACATTCTTTTTATGCATAGGTATAACATGTCTATCATTATACTTATCATATATATTCATATCAAACTTTCTTTCATCTATTAATGCCCTAGTTTTTAAGCTAGGACAAAATCTATCAAACATACCTAGATCCATGCTCTAGAAACAAAAAAATTCACTTATCTTACTTTTATAGTGCACAAAGCTTCCAGATCTAAGAACTTTTGACTATTCTTACCTTTATTAGAGCACAGAGCTTACAGATCTTACCTCTTTTCTGCAGATCTGACCTCTTTCTTTCAGAAATTTCCACTTTTACTTTTCTTAGAGCATAGAGTGTTCAGATCTCATTTCTTTTCTTCAGATCTAATCTTCCTTTCTTCAGATATGACCTTATTACTGGCACACAGCTTCACTTGTTGATTAAAAAGTTGCGCACTAGGGAAACACATCTACGCATAGAGATTTCTTTTGCACAAAGTTTCTTCTTCCTCAGTTCACAGCAATCACAGTTTCAGGTCCCGGCAACGAAACCATTTGTTGGCATAGGGGAAAACCCAGGGCTCAATGTTCAAGAGGGCACCAACAAAGCCCTAACTACTAGCCCTTTCGGCAACACCTGTGAAGCAGTTGAAGTATCAACTAAGGTAGAGGCAAGGGTGGTTGCAAGACTTAGGTGTCTGCAACCTTAGTTGGGACACAGATCTATGATTATATCATTTACAGAGCACTTAGCATCGATCATTCGTTAATATTCAACCCTTTTTATACTTCACAGATAGCACAGAGCATCACGGTGTACACTCAAATCTACAATATTTCAACACTTAACCATAGTAAGCCAGATCAGATCCAATAGATCATCACTAAGCATCCTCATATACATCAGATCTAACAATCATACATATCTAAGAAGCACAAAATCAAAGCACATAGCATAAGAAAAAACACATTGAATCAAAGAACAGAGCCTAGCACACAGATTTACGTGGTTCACCCCCACCCTGGGCTACATACACAAGATCTTCTTCTTTATTATCGTCTTCATTCTGTTACAAGCACAAAGCCTCTAAAACCCTTCTTCGCATAGGAAAGAAGATCTGCGCATCTCGCTAGATCCTTCTTCCTTGCATTATAACACTTACCTTTCTAAAGAAACCTCACAATAACCGCACTTATCCTTGCAAGCATTACACAGTTCACATAGAGCACTTATTCAACATCACATAGATGCACTACCAATTGCACTAAGCAATCACATCTACTACTTCTTACATTGCCTATCCTTCTATTTATACATTACAAAAGTGGGCCTAAGCATGGGTAAACCCATGGGCCGACATCCCTTTCCCATTACATTATCCCAAAACCCCAAAAGGGCCCAAAAGTGGACCGAGATCCCATCATCTCTGCTTTGCGTGATGCTCCATCTTTGGTAGGCTTTTGAAGTCGAAAAACAGTCAAATATGACCAAGTGTTCCTCAAAACTTGGTAAAGGGCCAACAAGATCCATACGAGGAAACAATAACTTTCATGTAGATCTAATTTTTAAAAAGAAACTAAAGCCTGAATTTTGTTGTCTGTTTGCATCAAGCGGTATCAGTGTGACGATATAGAATAGTCGATCCACAATTGTGATCAAATTAGTGAACGAACAACCAAGAAACAATGTCATGGGTCAGAAAATATGACTCAGGAAGTCCAAAAGAGATCTCAGACATATATGGAAAGAGAACAACAAAGAAATGACAACATATTTTACAAAGATAAATGAAGAGGTTCCATTTGTGCCTCAGGATCCCACACAAGAAGTAGATTAGAGGAATATTGATGATATTTGGAGCAACATGAGCATGAACCTACCATTACCGCCGCAATATAATGGTAATAATTTGGAATTTTGGTCTATTATAATGAATACCTATTTGTGTTTTGTAGACGATTATCATAATATACATGATCAGGAAAGGGATGCATTAGAATTTCAGATCATCCAACAAGCCTTGGATGAAAGTATGTTGCACAAGGTTGCAATAATGACATCTTTGAAAGAAGTTTGGAGTATTCTAGAAAGAAAGTACAGTGAAAGATGGAGCAACAATTTGTTGAATGTTGCCACTTTGGAAGAAGCATTTGTGTCTGAGGCAGAGCTACCAAAGGAACAAAATGAAGGAGCATCAATGTCTAATGCAGAGATACTAGAAGAAAAGAATGAAGGATCATCTGTGTCTGAACCAAAGCTACCAGAGGAACAAAATGAAGGAGCATATGTGGACCAGAGAAAGAGTAAAAAGGTGCATCTGTGTGTGAAGCAGAGCATGAGAAAATTGCAGAAAATGATGGTGAAGCCATCGGTACAACAACCCACATCGATGAAATTATTCTAGTAATGTTTGTTGATGAAAACAAAGGATCAACATCAATAATATTTGATGAACATTGTGCAGACATTGGCCTCTTTGAAACAGAGGTAA
>JASDQU010818460.1:8960-24117 GCA_032191745.1 Picea mariana | reverse complement strand
ATCCACAAATAGAAATTTTAAATTTTAACTGCCAAAATAACTTTAACTTCTAAATTCTAAATTCTACAAGGATAGGCCGGTTTAGTTTTATTTTTCAAATTATGCAATTTCTGCTTTGTTCTTTGCCTAACAATTATTTTATTTCCTGTTATGTTTTGACAACAGATCGAGGTTTTATTTAACGATATTAAAATTTGTTTTGGTTTCTCTTTTCAAAGTAAAAATTGGCCCGAGTACATGGACATAGGGTACCTAAAGGGCGTTTAAGGTATATTGTAAATTGGCAGGGCCATATGCAGCCCTGTCCATGTACAGATATAGGCTCGGATTCGGGCCTGTACCTATACATGGTCAGGGCCGAAAGAAATCTAAATAAAAAATTAAAATCCTAATTTATAAAATAAATTTTCAATTCATAAAAATTTAAATCCTAATTGATAAAAAATTATAAACTAAATTTTCATCTTTGTTGCAAACTTCAAAATTTATATACATTTAAACATTATTGACAGGGTCATATTTGGCCTTATCCATGTACAGGTACAGGCCCAAATTTGGGCCTGTACCTGTACATGGACAGGGACGAATTTGGGCCTGTACCTGTACATGGACAGGGACGAATATGGCCCTATCAATAATCTAAAACACAAATCTAAATTCTAACTAAAAATTTAAATTCTAAACAAATTTAAATTCTAATCTATAATCTAATTTTAATATAAACATACATGAATGTTGAATGTCGTTCACTGCTCCAACGTCCACCGTCCGTCTGATTGCACCAAACTACCCTAGCAAACACCAACACAAACCTCAAACGACAACAAGCTATGAAATCTTCACACAAATGACAAATGACAAACGACAAATGAAAAACGCTCTTCGCACAACATCTCCAACAACAAGCTATGAACTCGCAAAAACTATGTCAGGTGCGATGTGTGGGTAATATATAAACATTTGTTCAGCCGAAAGATATTTTGGTTGAAAGATATTTCGGCCGAAAGATATTTAAGTTGAAAGATATTTCTGTTGAAAGACCTTTCAACCGAAAAAACATTACCGGGTAAAAAATATCCATCCAGCTAAAATTGTACACAGAAATCGAGGGCATCGTCAGATTGTCGTTCGATTTGATGTTCAAAGGTTCGGCCAAAAGGTTTTTCGATTGAAAAATAAAACTTTCGACAAAATTTCGACCGAAAACAAAAATTAGTTCGGTCGAAAAGATGATTTTCGGGATTTTGGAGACCCGATTGTCACAAAAGTGTAACCCACCTTCATTATTCTACCCATCCAAATCATATAATCTTTGTGGATGGATCATTGCCTGAATTGAATAAAGAGAGTAATCAAATAGCAATAAGAGTAATCAAATGACCATGAAAGTGGCAATTACTTGATCTATAAACGAGTCTGGGATGACTAATTCCCATTCAATAGTTGACGCTAATGGGACCAATTAGTTGTTTACGAAGCCATTGGAATCCATTGTCACAGAGAATACAAAATTTCCCAACAATGCTTTCATCTCCTTAACATCTATCATGTGCATCAGTTTCTTTCGTGTTTCAGCATATTTGTTCATTTCTACTTCCAATGAAAGCCGCCCAACCTACAAAAATAAAAATACACTATTATAGTCAAGTAGCCTTTACTATTTGTCGCAACTTTTCAGAACGATGTTGTGCAAAATTGGTTGAAGAAAGATCACACTAATCATAAAAAAGTTAATGAATATTGTTCATGTAAAAGTTTCATTTCAGTTTTGATTGTTCAATGGTTTTGATTGTTCAATGAGAGCATCATATTCCTTATACATGGCTTCTTTCCATTCATCATGGGAATAAAATTCTTTAAAGGAAGTCGGTTTGTGGATAGTAGATAGATTCAACTCACAACAATATGAAATATCCATGTCATCTACATCATCTCCACTTGAATTATCTACAATACTTCCATATTGTCTTGGAGAAATTATGATTCTTGTCTTTTTGAGATCATCATGATGAAAACTTTCAAGTGTTTTTGTGAGCCATTTTGGTGGACCTTTTTGAGATGGTCCAATTTGCCAACTGATTGAGATGGTGTTGAGTTATCATCAAGCTTCATCTTTTCAATCCTCTTGATCGCATCGTCCAAATGAACTTCAGGCTCTGCTGAAGTGGCGAGAACTTCTTCATGAGTGGAAGATGGTTCTTCAAAATGAGATTCAATCTATTGACCCGAGATAGGGATCCCCCCTTCAAGATGTGGAATATCATCTAAAATTCATGATATGTCTTTACATGAGTGAATATCTCCAGACGATCAAGCTTCCTCTCAACATTTTGGTCTCTCTTGGTGGATTCAAGAAAGATCACATCTTTGGAAATGATATATTTCTTGTTTGTTTCATCGTAAAAATGATACCCCTTGGTGGTATTTGATTACCCCAAGAAGATGCACTTCATACTCCTTGCATCAATCTTGTTTCTTTTCTCCTAAGGAATCAAGGAATAGTAAGGGGAACTAAATACCCCGAAATTCTTCACCTAGGGAATGTGGTCATACCACATTTCATAAGGAGTCTTGTTTTTAAGAGCATGAGATGGACATATTTTTTTGACATAAATTGCACATAGAACTACATTATCCCAAAAAATCAATTTAACATTTCTTAAAATCATCATGGAATGAACCACATTTAGGAGTGTCATGTTCATTTGTTCAACCAAACCATTATGTTGGGGATTGTATGGAACTATGCTTTGATGTTTGATCCGATGTTGGTGAAGGTATATTTCAAAATAATTATATGTATATTCTCTTCAACCATGAGAGTGAATATGAGAAAGAGATTCATTTTGAATACTAACATGAAAATTTGTAAAAAATTCAAAAACTTGTGATTTATCTTTCAACAACTACACCCAACACATCCTAGTGTAATCATCATTAAAATTAACGATATATTTATTTCCATTTGAAGAAGGAATAGGCATAGGGCTACACAAATCAGAATGAATCGATTGATGTTTTCTACATGTTCTGAAAGTAGAATCATGAAAGGGTTGTTTATTGTGTTCCCATTCAAGTTAAGGTCGATGGTTTCCATTCTCAAAGGTTTGAGACTGGATCTATCAGCAAAGTACACTACACCATCTTCATTGTCATTGAAGTCTTCGAATAAATATCTTCGATATGTCATGTGAGAGGTAGAACCTATGTCAAGAAGCCATGCATCTATGCAAGAATCAACTAAAGCATAAAATAAATATTCAATTACTCCTACATTACAATGGTCAACAACTTAATGAGTAGGTGATTTACCTTCCGTTGGTTATTCCCCAATTAGTAGCTTCATGTGTGCCATTCTTTCAACTACTGGTACAATGAAGATCAGATATTTGACAAAGATTATGCCAACCCCCTGCCTCTAAGATTCTTATTTTGTGTCCTTTCATCTCTTACTTGAAGGATTTAAAGAAAAAGAAGGAAATCTTCTTAATTATGGTCTGGTTACAAGAAACTATCTTTGATCTTGATAGTGTTTCAATTAAGGTTTAGGTTTTTGCTACATCTTCACATCTAGGAGAGTACCTCGAGCTCCACATTATGTTAGTTTTAAACCTCCAACGTTGAGTTTAAGAGGAAGTCTTAGTTGTAAACCTCAACGTAGTATTGACTGTACACTGCCAGCTATATGAGTCTATTAGGATTTTTGTCAGGTGGTTGATCTTTTTGATTTGCTGGAGCTTATTTAGATCAACTCTTTTCCCTTAATGAAATACACTCTACGATATGTGCTCTTCACTTTTCTTGTTTTCCAATTTTTTCTTCTCTGTTTCTCATTTTTTCATAGTATCAGAGCTTAAGACGTAAGCCTCTTCACAATGTCTGGAGAGCACCATGATCGTAAGAAGAAGAAAACAATTGATTTCTTTTTGGAACTACAAGAGAGAAGAAGAATACAAAGCTTACATTGTTTTGTAGACGAGAAAATGAGACACAATATTGTTCATAGAGCTTGCAAAATAGTTCACAGTACACAATATGCTCAAAATATCGTTGGAGACAAAAAGTGGGAGGAAGAAGAGAAACAAAAGGACAAAAAAAATAAAATTAAAGATCCGTGAGCATTTAAAGAATTCGTGAAAGATTCACGAAATTCTTTCTTAAAGAGAATTTTTTTGTATAAGTAGCAAAATACAATATCAACAACTGTAAGATCGGCCTTGTGAATAGATCTAAGTCATTAATAAAGCTCATAAAAGATGAGGATCATGAAGAAGAGGTGAACGTTTTTCAGTTGTTAGATCGAGGTGAAAGGAAGAACAGTCGTCATATCTAGAAAATGTGTGCAGGGTTTAACTGTCGAGCTTCACGTATTCGAAGATTTAGTGCAAAAGTTGAAAAGGAGTCAAAATATTTTGAAGCTCCTCAATCTGAAACAAATCATGTCCGTTGATCCAAGAAGGGGACACGTGTCAGAAAATCAGTGCTTCGTTGGTTCGTTGTTCGAGAGAAATAACAAAAGAAGGTAATCAAACTCTCGAAGGAACAAAGGCACAAAGTAGATCTAGACCATTGAAGCCAAAAGGGACACGCATCATGAAATCCCACACTTCGGAGCTAGATCACTTAGGAGGAGAGTCGAAAATGTGAAGCAGGAACTCCCAAATTCCATGATTTTGAAGTTAATCTGAGCCATTGAATCAAGATGCCACATGGAGGAAGATCTCACACTTCGGATATTCGCACTCCAAAGGTTAGCGCGTATTAGAAGTTGGAAAATCTCGAACACTGGAGTTCCAAAGAATATCTTGGTCGTTTGTTTGCAGAGGCCTAAGGATCGTTCGATCTACACATGTACAGATAATTGTCCGCCTCAGCACTTCGCAAGTATTGTGATTGCGAGTGGTGAAAGATATCCAAAGCCCAAACTCCCTAAATAATTATGAGTCATATATCTCGATGGGTAATTGAGACCAACGATCTCTTCCTTGGTTCGGAGGTCCGCGAGTTTAGAGGATTGCAAGGTAAGAAAGGAATATCATCTAGAGCCCTGAAGGCACGAATTCTCGAAATAATTGAGGACGATTAATCTCAAATCAACGAGCATTGTTGATCTTTGTAGCACATCCTTTATTCATCAATTTAGCGATTCAAAGGAACTAATACCTTCATGTATCTTAACGCTCGAAGAACGAAAGCCTGAAGCACCTGGTTCTCATCCCTCGATCACATGAGAAGATGAACTGTAATTTTTTTTGGCTCTCGAGTAAACTTAGATAGCCCAATTTTTCCATTAGAGGGGCTACAATTGCTAAAGAATAGAGCTCAGAGATATGAATCTATATATATTAAGCTCAGATAGTCAGATCCAGCCAAATCGAAGCTAAAGAAGTGGTATACCCCGTGTTTTCCGGCCCGAAGTCACACACAGGATTTTGCAGACCTAGTTTTACGCACATGAAACAAGACAAGCACGAAAATCCCTCACAATATCTTATGCTCAGATAATCATATCCAAAAAGATATGTTGGCACAGGAGTTGACCTAGGGTTCAATGCTCAAGAGGGCACCAACAAAGCCCTAACTACCGACCCTTTCAACAACACCTGCGAAGCAGATGAAGTCTCACCTAAGGTAGAGGCAGTGGTGGTGGCAAGACTCAGGTGTATGCAACCTTCGTTGGGACACATATATGTGATTATATCATTTACAGAGAACTTAGCATTGATCATTCGTCAATATTCAACCCTTATTATAATTCGCAGACAACACAAAGCATCACAGTGTACACTCAGATCTACAGTATTTCAGCACTTAACCATAGTAACCCAGATCAGATCCAACAGATCAGCACTAAAAATCCTCATATACATCAGATCTAACAATAACACATATCTAAAAAGCACAAAATCAAATAACATAGCATAAGAAAAAACACATTGAATCAAAGCACAGAGCCTAACACACAGATTTAGGCGGTTCACCCCCACCCTAGGGCTATGTCCACAAGATCTTCTTCTTTATTATCGTCTTCAATTTGTTACATGCACAAAGCCTCCAAAACCCTTCTTCGCATAGGATAGAAGATCTTCATAGCTCACTAGATCCTTCTTCCTTGCATTACAACACTTAGCTTTCTATAGCAACCTCACAGTAACATGCACTTAGCCTTGAAAGCCTTACACAGTTTGCACAGAGAACTTATTCAACATCACATAGATGCACTACCAATTTCACTAAGCAATCACATCTACTACTTCTTACATTTCCTATCATTCTATTTATACATTACAAAAGTGGGCCTAAGTGTGGGTAAACCCATGGGTCGACATCCCTTTCCCATTACATTAACCCAATACCCTAAAAGGGCCCAAAAGTGGACTGAGATCCCGTGATCTCTGCTTCACGTGACGTTCCATCTTTGACAGGTTGTCGAAGTCCAAAAACGGTCAAATACAACCAAGTGTTCCTCAAAACTTGGTCAAGGGCCAACAAGCCCCCAACACTCACCCGTGACTCATCCTGAGTCACTCTGGTCTAATCAATTTTGCCTCGAATGCTTTGAGCTTGGGGTGAGCTACTTTGACTTGCTGCACTGCGACAACGTCTTTCTCAGTGAACTCCTAGATCACTGCGTCATTTACTGGCCATTCCAGGCATTGTTCTCAATGAATTTGTTAATCTCAAAATCTTGTTTTGTCGAAGTTCCATTGACTGTCATAGGTATATGAGTGATTTTTGCACATAACATCATTAGTTTTCCTCTGAATAGTCCTATTCCTCCCAATGAAGGAATCATGGCAAGCTTCCCTATAGCTTCCCAAGTTCTTTATGACATAATGTTCACTTGTGTTTCTTCATCAAGAATATAGTCAATGTCGAAGTCCCCTATTCTGGCTTCGAATTGCTCCTTTTCTTTGAAGATCTCTGATAATCAGACATCTTTATGTTCCTTCAGGGTTTCTTTCATCTGCATCAATACTTTCTCTAATTCTTGCTAGGTTTCTGCCTTTTCTGGATCTGCCTTATGGTGTTCTTGATTTAGGTTTATCCTTTCAAGCTTAGTGATCATTTTAGGGAAATCCAATACCTCATGGTCCCTAGCTTTGCAACAGAGACAACTAGGTCATCTACCAGGGCATTCCTTAACTAGATGGCCTGGTTTTCTGCAACTGTAACATAGGATTAATCCTCACTTTCTTTTAAATGATCCCCAGCCTCTTCTGTACTACACACTAGAATCGTGATAGCTAACCTGCAAAAAATTCTTTCTAGGATCCTGCATCCATTTGTTAGTCCAGACTTTCTTTTTATGCATAGGTATAACATGTCTATCATTATACTTATCATATATATTCATATCAAACTTTCTTTCATCTATTAATGCCCTAGTTTTTAAGCTAGGACAAAATCTATCAAACATACCTAGATCCATGCTCTAGAAACAAAAAAATTCACTTATCTTACTTCTACAGTGCACAAAGCTTCCAGATCTAAGAACTTTTGACTATTCTTACCTTTATTAGAGCACAGAGCTTACAGATCTTACCTCTTTTTTGCATATCTGACCTCTTTCTTTCAGAAATTTCCACTTTTACTTTTCTTAGAGCATAGAGTGTTCAGATCTCATTTCTTTTCTTCAGATCTAATCTTCCTTTCTTCAGATCTGACCTTATTACTGGCACACAGCTTCACAGGTCGATTAAAAAGTTACGCACTAGGGAAACATATCTACGCATAGAGATTTCTTTTGCACAAAGTTTCCTCTTCCTCAGTTCCCAACAATC
The DNA here is from genome assembly GCA_032191745.1 of Picea mariana. Taxonomy (NCBI): domain Eukaryota; kingdom Viridiplantae; phylum Streptophyta; class Pinopsida; order Pinales; family Pinaceae; genus Picea; species Picea mariana. The sequence continues at coordinate 16,333 of JASDQU010818460.1, read as the reverse complement.
ACAGTTTCAGGTCCCGGCAACAGAACCATTTGTTGGCACAGGGGAAAACCCAGGGTTCAATGCTCAAGAGAGCACCAACAAAGCCCTAACTACTGGCCCTTTCGGCAACACCTGTGAAGCAGTTGAAGTATCAACTGAGGTAGAGGCAAGGGTGGTTGCAAGACTTAGGTGTCTGCAACCTTAGTTGGGACACAGATCTATGATTATATCATTTACAGAGCACTTAGCATCGATCATTCATTAATATTCAACCCTTTTTATACTTCACAGATAGCACAGAGCATCGCGGTGTACACTCAAATCTACAGTATTTCAACACTCAACCATAGTAAGCTAGATCAGATCCAATAGATCAGCACTAAGCATCCTCATATACATCAGATCTAACAATCATACATATCTAAGAAGCACAAAATCAAAGCACATAGCATAAGAAAAAACACATTGAATCAAAGAACAGAGCCTAGCACACAGATTTACGTGGTTCACCCCCACCCTGGGATACGTACACAAGATCTTCTTCTTTATTATCGTCTTCAATCTGTTACAAGCACAAAGCCTCTAAAACCCTTCTTCGCATAGGACAGAAGATCTGTGCATCTCGCTAGATCCTTCTTCCTTGCATTATAACACTTACCTTTCTAAAGAAACCTCACAGTAACTTGCACTTATCCTTGCAAGCATTACACAGTTCACACATAGCACTTATTCAACATCACATAGATGCACTACCAATTGCACTAAGAAATCACATTTACTACTTCTTACATTGCCTATCCTTCTATTTATACATTACAAAAGTGGGCCTAAGCATCGGTAAACCCATGGGCCGACATCCATTTCCCATTACATTATCCCAAAAGCCCAAAAGGGCCCAAAAGTGGACCGAGATCCCGTCATCTCTGCTTCGCATGATGCTCCATCTTTGGCAGGCTGTAGAAGTTGAAAAACGGTCAAATATGACCAAGTGTTCCTCAAAACTTGGTCAAGGGCCAACAAGATCCATACGAGGAAACAATAAATTTCATGTAGATCTAATTTTTAAAAAGAAACTAAAGCCTAAATTTTGTTGTCTGTTTGCATCAAGTGGTATCAGTGTGACGATATAGAATAGTCGATCCACAATTGTGATCGAATTAGTGAACGAACAACCAAGAAACAATGTCATGGGTCAGAAAATATGACTCAGGAAGTCCAAAAGAGATCTCAAACATATATGGAAAGAGATCAACAAAGAAATGACAACATATTTTACAAAGATAAATGAAGAGGTTCCATTTGTGCCTCAGGATCCCACACAAGAAGTAGATTAGAGGAATATTGATGATATTTGGAGCAACATGAGCATGAACCTACCATTACCGCCACAATATAATGGTAATAATTTGGAATTTTGGTCTATTATAATGAATACCTATTTGTGTTTTATAGACGATTATCATAATATACATGATCAGGAAAGGGATGCATTAGAATTTCAGATCATCCAACAAGCCTTGGATGAAAGTATGTTGCACAAGGTTGCAATAATGACATCTTTGAAAGAAGTTTGGAGTATTCTAGAAAGAAAGTACAGTGAAAGATGGAGCAACAATTTGTTGAATGTTGCCACTTTGGAAGAAGCATTTGTGTCTGAGGCAGAGCTACCAAAGGAACAAAATGAAGGAGCATCAATGTCTAATGTAGAGATACTAGAAGAAAAGAATGAAGGATCATCTGTGTCTGAACCAAAACTACCAGAGGAACAAAATGAAGGAGCATATGTGCACCAGAGAAAGAGTAAAAAAATGCATCTGTGTGTGAAGCAGAGCATGAGAAAATTGCAGAAAATGATGTCGATACAACAACCCACATCGATGAAATTCTTCTAGTAATGTTTGTTGATGAAAACAAAGAATCAACATCAATAATATTTGATGAACATTGTGCAAACATTGGCCTCTTTGAAACAGAGGTAAGAAATATTGAAATTGAATTTGATGATGATAATATGTATTATGATGAGTGCCTTCCAATAATGGAAGAGAAGAAGAAAATTGATGAATTGATGTTAGGAGGAGAAAGCCTACTTGGCATTCGGAACCAAGTGGATGATTTGGTTACTGCAGAAGCAGTTCTTGAAAGAAGGTTTGATGACAGAAGCATTCAATTTAGTACACTTATGACTATCAATGAAGCAACTAAAGAAAAAGATAAATTTGATGTAGATTTGAAATGGATTGAATAGTCAATCTATGATGATGATGATTGTATCTGCTCTCAGAAAGAACGAAAGGAAGAGAACCAATATGGTTCCTATTATAATTTTTTATATTAGATTGACAAGTTGTTTGAGTATGCAGGTGAGCATCCAAAAGAAGAAGATGGAGACATGGATGAGAATCTCAATGAAGACCAGTTTGAAACCATTTTCATGCCATGGAGTCTTGAGGAAATAAGATTTTATTCTGAGTTAATGTGGAGACAGTCTATTGACTGTGTAACCCAAGCTACGAAGGGCATTGATGATAGTCTACAGTGGTGGCATCAACCCACTCTCAAAGACAAATTTGTTGCAGAAGAAGATGAAAGAAACATGCATAAGAAGGTTGATCAAATTATGAATATGAATTTATAACGAAAAAGACAAAAGAAAAAGAAAAAATCCTTCAGTATTAATGCCAAAATGAAAAAAAATGACAAGATTAGAACAATACACAGTTTGGAAGAAAAGAAAGAAGAAACCCAACTCAAGTGAAAGTTGGAGTCTAGTTTTGCTGTTATGTATTGTAAGCCCAACTGAGACATAGACCAACATGCATTCTCCTTTTTGAATTCCTTTTTTGTTTGGTAAATCCATTTTTTTTATTTCGCAACACTTAGGCTACGCTGATGTCTATAAACATTGAGTTTAAGAGGGAGTGTTAGTTGTAAACCTCCAACGTTGAGTTTAAGAGAAAGTGTTAGTTGTAAACCTCAACCTAGTAGTGATTGTACACTACCAGTTGTGTTAGGATTTGTGTCACATTCTTGATCTTCATGATTAGCTGGAGCTTATTTAGCTCAACTCTTTTCCTTTAATGAAATACACTCAACGCTATGGGCTCTTCACTTTTCTTGTTTTCCAATTCTATCTTCTTTGTTTCTCATTTTGTCACATTCAAGTTCTACAAGAGTTATATTGACCGAAATTCAAGAGAGATACCACATACCCATTCCATGTTGACATCTATCTTTGGTTGTAGCTCCCATTTCCAGATCTTCAATAACTCTTTAACGCTTGAGCATTTCATTCGAGGAGTATTTTCATTGAAACAACACAATTACAGATCAGACTGAATCTGATTGCTTTAATATGTCTCAAAATCTTATTACGGACCAGACCAGAATTGGAAATCAATTATGGATGCTAAATGTCCTAGTGTGAACGCTCAATTGCTTATATTGTGCCTATACCTCAGTGGTAGTCGTTTCACGCATGCATCGAAGGTTCATGCAGGCAACCACACGTCCACGCAAATCCACATAGGCGAGGTCTCGAACAGAAGTTCGTGCATGGATTAGTTAAGGGGCGTGACGAATAATTGTAGAACTTTCTTCTTCATGATGTGAGCAAAAATATGTGGGAGGAAGAAATTTCAAGATGCGACCTATCTTTTGTAGCAATTTTGAGCATATACTCTTCCAATCATATTCAGAGTGAATGTTACCAAGTAGAACGAGTGGATCGAGTGGTCGAATGAGGAATGCAACAACGGGGATGTGCAGGCTGATACCAAGAAGTCGATAGCTCGATCTCGAACGCAAGGGTGAGAGGTTGCTCGGAGGGTACCAAGGAGTACTAAGGAGTCGAGGCCAGGTATCAAGGAGTCGAGGATTACGTATCTCAACTTGAGGTAGTGTTGGAAACATGATTCAGTTTTAAGTTTTGTTATAATAATAATAATAATAATAATTTATTTTTAAGGTTACGGCTAAGCCACCAAATTGGTGTATGAGACTTTCTTGTTCCAAATTGGTGTATGAGACTTCCTTGTTTGTGGGACAAGCAAAATCAAAGGAGGTATACATATCCTACCCCCTCTGGTTTTGAAATTGTGACCTCTTAAAAGGAAACACATGTTCTTAACTATTTGACCCACTAGCATCAATAGAAATTAGAGTCGTGATAGTCGTGAGAAATGGAATGATACCAAAGAGATGGTCAGGCCTTAATTCTGGTGCAATGGTAGCATGGGAAGTAGTTGGGGATAGGTGCTCAACCCACACGGGAGATGGAGAGGTTAATTAGGGTTAGTTCAAATAAACAAGAGCTCAAAGAGCATAGAGACATGCATCAAGACATACCATGTCAGGTTAGGGATGACATAAAAGATAACTCCAAGTTAAGGATGGTAGAAAAGATAATTCCACACTTGATGATTATTGCATTAGCTTCTAACTCAATAAATACAATACATAAATATGTGAAAGTTGATCTTCCATAATGAATGACTCTTATCACCTACTACTCTTTATAATTATAATTTAAATTACAAAAAATGCAATCCCAAAGATTAAGTGTACAACAAAAATTTCAAGATTAAATATACAACAAAATTTTATGATTGTCAAACTATATAATTTAAATTACAAAAAATGCAATCCCAAAGATTAAGTGTACAACAAAAATTTCAAGATTAAGTGTACAACAAAATTTTATGATTGTCAAACTTACAAATATAATGTCCATTGAGTTAAGTACTCCACTACCACCTGAAGCGTACTTCACATCATGTAATATAGCAGACCCCTTTGTAAATGATGCCAAGAATGGTGGGGAGTAGGATTTCTTCCCCTCTTCATCGACTGTAAAGGCCACGCATATTAAATACTAATCTTAGACATCAAACTGATGTTCAATTAACCACACTCAAGAATTAATTGATGTCAATTGATGCCATTAGCGAGAAGACGGGAAAGGAAAGGGTTATGTATAGTAATATCAATAATATTGGGGATGATTTTTCCATTAGTGTAACGATCTCTTGGTTGACCGAAAGTAGGCTTGAAGTCACAACCATTGGGGGCTATGTTTGCCTTAGCTAGAGTAAATATGTAATTAGTGTTTCCTATGCCCACTAGAGAATCTCCAAACATTGAAGAAACCACTAGATTTTCTGCCACTTTAGAAAATTTAAATATGTAAGCATCGAGAAGCAGGATGATCTTAAATGAACTTGGATTCACAATTGTCACTTGAGATATCATTGAGAATCTCGTTCCTAATCACGCAATATATAATTGAAGTCACAGGCATATGAACATTATGTTAACAGGCATATAATTTTGCGGGCTGTATAGTAGAAGGGAGATCGCCTCACCTGGTCCATGCATCACCTAGGACTCATACTCCACCAACCCACCTGATCCATCATAAATGTTATTGGGGACTCATATTATACCAATCCGCCTGATCCCTCCATCATTTTTATTGGAACCCTACATATTTATGTTATGCTCTACAAGTTCTTTGACCTGCCGTGTGTGTTCTCGAGTAGTAGGGCGTTCTGTGTTTGGATGGATAAATGGGAAAAAATTGAATAATCAATGGTATAACCCTATGCAATAGCGTGGGAATTCGTTGAGATGCGATGGCAACATAGGTAATAAAAGATGACAATGATGAKAAAACAGCCAAGAGGAGAGGGAGAGAACAAAGTTTGGAACCCATTGGTGTGATCTGAGTCGAGTAGGTGGAAGGTGATGAACTTTTTGTTTTGGGAAACAGGTAGTGCYGAAACATTTAAAAAAACCTTCTTTGAAGTATTTTTGTAATGTTTTAATATTTATACCWCMTATTAATGCCCCCCTCCCACCTCACTTTATAATGGTTGAGGATTTATACCTCACATATCACTTTATAATGGTTGAGTATTTATACCTCAATTCTAGAAGAAATTTTATAATAGTTTTTGAATAYAAATTTTGAGTATCCAAATTACAATTGGACGGACGGATTGGAATATGTAAGYATCTAAATTATAATAGGTTGATTGATTTGAGTATCTAAATATGGAAATTACATTTTTTAAATAGGAATTTTCTAATAATTTTAATATGTAAATCACAATTTGTAAGACAATTCATAACAGTTTTTGAGTGTGCACATTATAATTTSACACATTTTTTTTGTTTGTTAGTTTGTATGGAAGTTAYATCACCTAGTTTTTTTTAAAGAACACTCCATAACCTTATATTTTGCACCTAGGAAACTACAATTTGACACATTAAAGTGTGTAAACATGTAAATTAAATTATAATTTTTTGAACTTTAAAATTATTATTTTTTAGTATCAAAATTGCACAGTGAAGAATTGGTATGTAAGCATGTAAATTAGAGTTTTTGAGCATGCAAATCATATTTTCTGAGTAGTTTTGAAGGATTGGAATATCTAAATATCCCTCACAAGTTAGTTTTTATAGGAATTTTAATAAATAATTGTATCAATGAGTAAATTCATTCAACTCAAAATGGTTTCCTTTTTAGTTTTTTTAATTTAGAATCTAGAAAATAAAAATTTATTCTTTTTCTTAATAAATTATTATTAAAAGTAATTATTTTATATATATTCACTTATGAAAACAAAATTTAATAAGTAAAAATAACACTTTAACACACAACAATTCCAGTTAAATCCAATCTATAGCTTTATAATTATTTATATTACTTAAGTTTGATTTGAATGGATGTTAACCATCACCATTATCATTATATAACACATTAATAATTAATTTCACAACATAGACTTAAGTATATTTATATATAACTAATTAATAATTAATACTTGGGCAGGCGCTCACTCTCTCTCACACACACTCACACACACATATATATTTATATATTTATAATAATATATTTTATTCATATATTAAAAATATGTACATAAATGAATCCTAACAAACCAGGTCCAAAAAGATAATTAGGTTGACAATCCAAACTAAAAGAAACAAAAGAGAGAGTTTGCCCTGAAACTAGACCAAGTTTTAGAGATAGTTATAACATTTAAATTTTTTTGAAACAACAAAGATACTAAGAGTTTGTATAAAAAACTACCTAAATAAGAAAAATAGAAAAATATAAAAGTCTAAGCTAGAAAATCCTAAGAGAGAGCTTGACCATAAAATTATGAATTTAAATCCTAATGGAATCCATAGCAACACAAAGGATCTCAAAGGATCCTCCATGTCGTTTGACCAGGCACTAAAATATATTCATTAGCATAATATTTTTCTCTTCAATATAATTCATCATTTGTTTGAGTTTTTTTGAAGTCTCTTTCTTTAGGAAGCATACCCAAAGCCATTATAGTCTTTGTTTGTTAGTGGAGCTCCTAAAATTTAGAATTTCTGTT
>JASDQU010818459.1:13425-35569 GCA_032191745.1 Picea mariana | reverse complement strand
AGCATATATTATATTGATACATTGTTTACATTGTTTACAATACAATATACATATAGGAGCCAGCGGCATCCAAAACCCTAACCCAATGACCTGGATTAGTCCAAAACCCTAATTCCTTAACTGGAACTAGAAAACCATCGGCAAAAAACCATGTTCCGAAAACCACCTAATATCATGTGGTCTTGGAAATATGTCGGCCCGACGAAAATATGTCGGCCCAAAACCGGTGAAAATATGTCAGCCCAAATTTTTTTTTTTCCAAGGGCGCTGCCCCCGAACCCCCGCGCGGGGGGCTCCACCCCCCCTCTAACCCCCCTGCGCACCCAGCGCAGGTGCTCAGACACTACTACTCGTGCAAAGAATATAACACATACCCAACAGTTCATGTATGATAAAATGCCTTTCGGTTTGATGAATGCAGGAGCTATGTTCCAACGCGCTATGGACATCACTTTCATTGGATAAAGGGATAAGTTTGTAGTCATCTATCTCGATGATTTGACGATTTTCTCCAAATCTGACGAAGAGCATTTGGTACATCTTAAACAAACATTCGAAAAATGCCGCAGGTTTGGTTTGTCCTTAAATCCCAAGAAATCACACTTTGCCATGCAAGAAGGTAAAATTTTGGGGCATATTGTATCTAGGGATGGAATTAAGATTGACCCTAAGAGAGTTGAAGCGATAGACACTATAAATATTCCTATAAATGTAAAAGAAATTCAATCTTTCTTAGGAAAAATAAATTTTCTACGAAGATTCATCCCAAATTTCGCTGAAATTGTAAAATTGATCACAGATATGCTGAAAAAGAACAGCGAAGTAAAGTGGAAAACGGAGGCCAAAGCGTCATTCTCACACATTAATAAATTCATTGCCGAGGCACGTATGTTAGCAAGCCCCGATTATCTAAAATAATTTCTTATTTTCTCATTTGCCTCCGAACACACGATTGTTGCGGTGCTCCTCCAAAAAAACGAAGAGGGTTTCGAACAGTCGATCGCCTTTTTCAGCAAGAGCCTCATAGACGCAGAAATTAAATATGATATAATAGAAAAACAAGTGTATGCCATGGTAAAAGCATTGAAGGCATTTAGAACATATGTATTACACTCCAAGATAATCACGTACGTACCTACCAGTTCTATGAAAGATATTTTGGTACAACCAGACAACGATGGGAAAAGAGGATGATGGCTTGCCAAGATTCAAGAATTTGACCTAGAAATCAAACCTACTAAACCGATAAGGGGACAAGGCCTGGACAAAATTTTGGCCGAATTGAATTGCAGAGCTCTGGGTATAAACTACCTGCAGGAATGGGAGGAAGACATGAACATAAACAAGCTTGATGAGAAAACAGATCCAATCAGGATCGAAGAGAAATTTGTATCATCAGACTAGTACAGGAACATAGTATCCTACCTACTGACTCTGAAATGCCTGAGTGAACTATCACCATCAAAAGCCAGGACTTTAAAGCTTCATGCGGTTAAGTATTATATCACCGAAAATCAACTATATTGGAAAGACCCACTCGGTTTCTTGTTAATCTGCTTAGTCGAATCGGAAACAAAAAGGGTTATAAGTGAATTTCATGAAGGAGTGTGTGGAGGAAATCACGCTTGGAGGGCCACAGCTTACAAAATTCTAAGGGCTGGATATTACTGGCCAAAACTTTTCTCAAACGTTAACGCCAAGGTCTGAGCCTGTAACCCTTGTCAACTATTTGCAGGCAAACAAAAACTCTCGGCGCTGCCTCTAGTTCCGGTGAAAACTGAAGCCCCTTTTCAACAATGGGGGATAGATTTTATAGGCGAAATCAATCCACATTCTAGTGCCCAACACAAATGGATCCTAACTACCATAGACTACTTTACTAAATGGGTGGAAGCTATTCCAACCAAAAGGGCAACTGACTCTGTGGTAATAGATTTCTTAGAAGACAATATTTTGTCAAGATTTGGCTGTCCCCGAAAGATAGTCACAGATAATGCCTAAGCTTTCAAATATATGGCTATGATCAGCTTCTACCAAAATTATAATATCATTCTTGGCCATTCCACAGCATATTACCCTCAAGAAAATGGACTGGTCGAGTTGTCAAACAAGAGCCTGATCAATATAATTAAGAAAGTGCTGGATGAAAACAAAAAGTCTTGGCATGTGCATTTAAAATATGCCTTGTGGGCAAATCGCATAGGCACTAAAAATTCTATCGGAATTTCCCCTTTTCATATGGTATATGGGACAGATGTGGTGTTACCTATAAACCTAGCGCTCCCCATGATGAAATTATGGCAAGATCAGAAAGAAGAACCTAATCATGTCACCAGGAGGATTAATCAGCTAATCGAGGTTCAACAGCACAAGGTCGAAGTAGATGAAAGGTTACAGAAGTACCAAGACATCATGAAGGCATTATTCGACCATAGGGAAAAGAACAGAGACTTCCTCCCAGGTGATTTAGTATTAAGGTGGGATGCAAGGAGAGAAGAAACAATGAAACATGGTAAATTTGATCACCTCTGGTATGGGCCATTCAGAGTCTCAGATCTCGAAGGAAAAAATTCTTTCCTACTAGAAAATCTAGACGGTGAAATCCTCAACACCCCTGTCAACGGGTGTTATCTGAAGCATTATATGACATAAGCAGTCGCTAAAAAAAAAAAATTGTCTATATTTATATATAGATTTTTTTCATATATATATTTCATTACGCATTGTTATTTTGATTTTCTTTTCCTTTCGTAAATTTTCGACACCTTTCAAAAAAGCCTCGATAACCTTCATATTTTCCTTTCTACAGGATTCTAGCTGCAAACAAAATGAGCAGGAGAAGTAAACAGAAAGTCAGGTATCGAAAAATAAATCAACGTAACAGGTGATAAAAAAAAAATTTGATATTTTGGAAAGAAAATGAAACGGTAAGGTAAAGGTGAGAATTCCAAAAAGACTTGTTTTGAAGGGCTCTCAAAACGAAACCAAGATAACCCCATAAGAATGCGGCAATATCACCTGAAATAATAAATAAAAGAACATTTCCATGGTTAAGCATTTACAAAAGAATAAGACGAAATAAACAAGTCACTAAAAGTAATGCGCCCTCGAAAAAGATTCTCAAGAGTCGTTTTTTTATTTTTGACCTCTGTTTTTCAGCTCATAGGTCTCTATCTGTTACCCTTTTTTTTTCAGGTTTTGGAAAGCCAACATCTTTCCAGTTTTACATATGTAGGGAGAAGAGATTACGTTTTAACCTCAAAAGCTTCAAAGCAGATTGTGGAAAGTAAGCTGGTCTTCACAACTCCTTGGTCCCTTACTAAACAAAGTGACGCTTAAGTGATCCTGACTTTTCTAGGTTTTCCAACAGTTTCGGAGGATTGAGGCTTGCTCAAATAGAAAACCCCAAAAATTAATGTTTTCCTTTCTCCCTGCGAACGAAGGTGTTATGAAAGTTAAGAGAAGGTTGGTACCAAGTAATCAAAGTAAGTTGGCAGACCTATAATGCAAAATATTACACAGATATCAACCCTTATACAAACTAATTGCCCCCATCTTCATGCTCTAAAAATTATAAGACAGGTGGTGAAAGGAAATTCAGAAATGATTTCCCCCATCTAGTCCAAAAGACGATGAAAGGAAATTCAGAAATGATTGCCCTCGTCTCAGCATTTAAATGCATAAATATATTCTGAAGTGGTGAAAGGAAATTCAGTAAAAAGGGCCAGATAACTTCACCGGGGTACTGAACAGGCTCACTGGCAGTGAAGCAATATCTGAGATATCTGTAAGCCTGTTATACATGAATATCACTCTACTCTGGTAACCAATTTTTTCAAAACCCGATCTACATCCCAAGTTCAGACAGGGCTTCCTGATTAAAAACATATAATTTTCTTCTTTTGATGCAAGCCGATAGACACAAGATATAGATCGGGTTAAAGTGGAAGACTTAAAGAAAGCTAATTATCGCAAACCCAAGATTGTGATAATCACTCTACTCTACTCTGGTAACCAAAGCTAATTATCACTCTACTCTGGTAACCAAAGCTAATTATCGCAATCTTGGGTTTTAGAGGTTTAAAGGGTTAAAGTGAAAATTCCCAATCAGGCGAGTGCCGAAAGATTAATTAACATTTAAAGGGGCCTAATTAATTAAGCTAAGACGTCATTTCAAGTGTGTTAATACGAAAATTAATATGCACAGTCTACGAGGAAGTTTTAAACTTTCCATGCGCCAACTTGCATTACGAACTGTCAAAATTTATGACATTAATTGGAAATGAGGCGAATTGAAAAGTAAGGATTTGGTTTTTATTGCTAAATTTCTATTTAAGAACGATTTGACCATTCTGTTCCTAAGGACCACCTAGTTTTAAATGGTCGAATACATGAATATTTTATTTGTTGTCACAAATTTCATTTCTATTCTACGCAGAGCAACTTTTCTTGAGCGAACTAATTTATGTATGTATACATATTTTTATCGCAGGAGAGCTAAAGAAGAATCCCCTACCATGGCCCCACGAAAAGTGTCTAAATCCACCGTTGAAGTTTCAGGACAAGGTTCAGACAACGTTTATGATACTTCACCTCGAAGTGTCGACTCTGTCAGTACCTGGTCATATATTTCTGAGGTTTTACAGTCCGAATTGGTAGATGTTTCAGATGAATCCAATGAAAATGAAAAAGACGATCTGATCACCAAGTATAAGATCGTCGTCCAGGCTCAAATGCATAAAGTAGCAGCTAGGCCACGTCTGCTCCCTTACTACAATATGGTCTGGTGGGCACTAGACCATGTAGATATACAAACCAGAACCATCGTCAACGAGCAGAGGGTCACCATTGGGACTTTCAAACTTGAACAATTGTAGGCTATGTATAAGTTGCCAACTATGTCAAACTTTGTTTACAATGCCGAATTCCTGGAGAATTTTAAACAGAAGGAATGTGTGCAATATGACAAGACTATGTCTGGTTTAAACAAAGATTGGGTTTCACACCCTGCTAAGTTTAGGGTGGACAGTAATGGTATATATTCGATATCTTCTCTGGAACCACAGTTCAAATATATCGCTATGATGACCTACAGATTATATGGGAGAGAGGAAACCATACATTTTTTTCCTTCAGTGGGTGCCTCTAATTCACACAGTCGCCGAAGGCTGTTATTTCGACTGGGCTAAACTACTGTCTGATATTTTGACCAGTTGAGTTACAGAGTATCGAGCGCAGAAGGAGAGTGGAAATATTGCTTCATTCTTTATGTCTACATATATCATGGACACCGTGTGTTTTCTGACGCCTTTTCCTTTAATGAGTTGGAGCTGGACTCCATCGGAGGCTGAGCCCATCCACGTCTACCATTCAAAGATATGGGAAGACAAAGCTTCAGATTTTGTATATGAAATCTTTAACTGGGTAATGGTACCGCTGCATGTCACTATCCTCGACCACCTAGGATCTCAGACAACATCGCAGTAAATCTGAGCAGTATAGCCGACTGGTACGTGGAAGAAGAATTTTCAATTCTCAGGGTTTTCGACACTTCTATTCCTCTGCATGCCTTACCATTATTCATACCCGATAGGTTGGCTTGCCATGAGATTTCCAGGCAAACTGTAATCAGTTGTGTAAGCAAGGAACTTAAGGGATATTCTAAGAAGGTATGGCCACCTTTTCCTATTCATTTAAATTCATCTTCTTTGTTAGATTTCGGGCATGCTAAAGCTAAGGCAGCAACCCTGGAAGACCTAAACTTGGTTCATATCGAATTCAAAAAGCACGATCCACATAGGGTCGTAAGTAATCACTTAGCCAATTGTGGGCTTAAAAGGTTCGAGCACAAAAATTCACCCTCGGATGACATTTTCCTAGGCACGAGATCTTATGCCGAGGTTTTGGCTCGGATACAAGCCCTGGCACCTGAAGAGAGGGCTGATGTTTTAAAATTTCAAGAACATCGGCAGAGTTGTCTTCCTTCAGTATTGCGGGGTGAGAATCCGATAACAGTAGAGGTGCAGAAAAAAGAAGCCGAAGGCTCCAAAGATTCGTCAACTGGACAAGAAGAACTCTAGGACAGGGAAGAGAAAACTGGGAGCCAAAAACCAAAAATAAAAACTCTCGATCCGCCGAAAACGCTGCCTCCAGTTGCCACTCCCGGCCAATCAGCTAAGAAAGTTGGAGATCCCATTGCCTCCATTACTCCCTTACAGTCAACAAAAGGGAACATAGATGCAGGGTGGATTTTCAATGAAGAATTAAGACCTGTAAGGATGGAAGAACTCCCTCCAAATGAGTTATTTTTTGATAAAAAGAGGAAAGTTGTGGTAAAAAGAGAATTCTACCAAGAAGCAGAATCTACGGTCAAAAAATTTAAGGTATTGACCGATGGGAAAGATAATAATAAAGAGGAGTTTGTGACAGAAATAGATGGAACATTAGGGGTGTATGCTACAGCAAACCAATTTTTAGTTGGGGTTTTGAAAAATTAGTTGAAGCGAAAAAATCACCTCATCAAAACCTTAGAAGCCTAACTAGCCACAACATAGGAAGCTACCAAGGCCCAGGCGAACACAGGAATAGAACAAGCAGTAATGACCGATAAAAAGGAAATCAAGCTGCTCAAAGCTAAGCTCGAACAAGCAGAGTTGGTAGCTCAGACCAGTCAAATATAGGTAGGCCAGCAAAAAGATTTGATAGAGTAGCTACAGTTTAAATTGGAGTTCATCGAAAGCCAAGTCATAAATATCGGGATATTCCAGTCCCAGGCTATGGAGATTCAGCGCATAGTTTCTGTAGCCCAGCGAAGTTTACTTGCCAAGGTAGAGACGATTCGAGACAACTGTCTACTTATTTATCAAGTATTAGAAAACCTATATGTCAGAGAGAGAGAAGCTGGAGCATCTCGAATCGCATTTCAAGAGGCTGTAATAGCTACAAAAAACAGGGAATCGGGAAAAAGTTCCAAGTTTTCCATTTCGGAACAGACCCAAGGTAACATTTTGTTGAAAGAATGGGAGCGCAGCATAACGAAAGGCAAATTGCAAGCCAAGAATGTAAGGAAATCCTATGAAGAGCCTTTCAGTTCTATAGATGGAAATCTGTTAGGCATTGATAGCGAGAGTAATGCTGAGACATTGAGCCAAATGAATATGGCGAAACTCTCACTTGATATAAATCAAGAAGAAGAAAGAGATTCGGCCGAAGTCTCACAAGTAACTCTGGCAGACATAGTTCAAATAGATAAATGGATTATTAAACCAAGTGTTTGATTGTGCGCTATCGACACCCTAGACCGACAGATGGAAGAAAGGTTGTCAAAATTAGTCAAATATTGTTACATTTTTTAGGCCAATCGTCAAGCGGAACCTTCAAGGTTGATATCTCAGCTGGTGGAAAAATGTGTCATTTGTACCAGGCATGCGAGGGGGCATACTTCTAGTACCAAATAAAGACAAAGGATAAAGAAATGAAATGATTGATCTCCTTCTTGTTGTAACTGAAAATCCTGGAATGATTGAGATTCCATCAAATGTAAATTTGTATAAATATACAAGAGAAGGAAGGAACAAGGGATGGACCTTTTTGGTCGATTGTAATAGAGATTTTCTACCTTAAGAGTTAATATAAAGCAAATCTGAAGATTCTCAATTCTGTCATGACTGTGTTATGAGTTTGTTTCTTTGTATCTCATTTTTCATTTCATTTCATATATTTATCTAATGAATGTTTCACTATAACTTAGTACAACCTCTACTATAGTGAATGAATTTTAGTTTTCTATATTGTTTACCGTTTTTCCTCTGTACCGGCTATCAGCAGGTATAAAACCAGTGAACATTTTAGATTTCTATATATATTTTATGCTTCATCAGGTTATTTCTTTATCTTTTTCTTCCTTTGTTTACAAGTGAGATTCTCCCTTGATATGAGCCTTGCATGATAGACAGCTTAATGTTTTCTCACACCTCACACACATTTATCAAAATATAACTCAGTTATGAGAAAAGGCCTTTAGTTTGCACCCTATTTTCATTACTGGAGCTATAAACTCTCCTTTATACGACCGAAATCGAGACAACATCTAAAATATTTTGAGATTTTCTTATCTTTTTGTTCCTCTATGACTGTCCCTGTGACAAGACAGCCTAATATCGAACCCGGAATATCAAATCAAACACATATCGCCTTGAACCTTTTTGATATTATTATCAAAACATCCACTACACAGGTTGAACTTGAACGTTCGTGGGCAACTATTGAAAGGGACATAAACATCCAGGAACAGTTGGAATCTAGACAACGACAACTTAGAAATCAGCCCTAGCTTCCCTTCCCGAAGGTTGAAATTTCTTCCTTCTCTACCCCTCACTCACTTTCGGATGCCTAGACACTGTACTTCTAAGCCTTAAGTACAGACTCTGGAACAACAACACCCACCTTGGCCAAAACCGTAGGCTAGTCCTCCACTTGTGCCATTGTTGTGGGATTGCTTTTTTTTTAATTTCCAAGTCATTTTAATTCTTTTATTACACCCAACTTGGCCAAAATGGTAGGCTTGTCCTCCACTTGTGCCATTGTTGTGGAGTTTCTTTTTCTTTCCAAAGTCATTTAAATTCTCTATTTACACCCACCTTGGCCAAAACACTAGGCTTGTCCTCCACTTGTTTCATTGTTGTGGGGTTGATTTTTCATTCCAAGTCATTTAAATTATTGCAAAAGTAATCATATTTGTGCTTCACCTCTGCCCCATATTCCCTCCCCTTTCCACGTAGTGATTCTTGGGTAACTAAGAAAGGGCAAAGGATTTGAGTTTATTTTAATTAGGAATCCATTTTTTATTGTTTCCACCACCAAAAAGGGTAACTTGGGAGGCTACAAGTGGTGTAAGTCAGGGACGGCTTCAAGGCACTAAGTGTCCTCCTTGCTTGAGTACCCAGGAATTTAGTATTTTACCTATGGAGCTAGGGAAGGACCTTGCTTGTCCTTCTTCTTGAGCACCCGTAAATTCCTTTTTGTTGAGGGGATAGCGATTTGGGGAATTCACATAGTCTAGGCTTGTATATTTCACATTCTAATCCCCCTAATTCAAGAGAGACTTAAAACCTATTAAAATCAACCAACTATTTTCAAAGCAACTATATACTTTCAAAGCAATCTCACTATTTCAAGTTGTGCAATTTTACATTTCAAGCATTTTACTTTCCATGTAATTTTACTTTCCAAGCAATCTCATGTTCTAAGTTACTTTTTTTCAAGCACTTTCTTTCATTGTGAATATTTACATGTATTAGAGATTATTTATTGGTTGTAAGCATTCTTGCTCATTTGGAAATAATTGTCTAAAGCTAATAGTCATTTCACTATCTATTTCATTGTGTATATATTTCATGCTTCATTTAATTTTGTAGATATATATTTAATTGGTCATCTCAATAAGCAAACCTTGGGTATATTTAAGGCACTGGTCTATTTTATTGTATTGTAAATAAAAGGATTTATTTTCATTAAAAGAATTGCATTTGCATTGTTTTCTTGTCATTGGGTTGGGTCTCCCTAATAAAAACCAAATTAAATCCTAGATCATTAATCAAAATTTAACATAGTAAAGTAGGGTCTACCCCCCTTGGCTTCCCTAGGAGTGAGCCCTAGGAGTGAGCCTAGACGGAAGAGGTCTAGATCGAGGTGACAATGGGTTTGGACTTAGAATTATGCCTCTAAGGACACACCAAGTGGGTTGGAGACTTCTCCACATTAGTAGGTGTGTATAAGGACGACAACACACACCCCTATGGCTACTCTGATCAGCATAACACTTTGTAATATAATAATGTCCAAAAATGGGGACATTACATGTGTGCAAATTAAAAAAGGCCCTGTATGGACTCAAGCAGGCACCTCGAGCTTGGTATGCGAGGATTGATGGATACTTGATGAGTTTGGGTTTTAGCAAGAGTGTTGTTGATGCCAACCTATATTATAAGGTTGTTGATGGTGAGTTCCTGATTTTGATCCTGTACGTTGATGATTTATTTCTCATCGAAGCAGAGAGTCTCATTTCTTGGTGCAAGTATGAGTTGGTATCTGAGATTGAAATGAAGGATCTTAGCATGATGCACTATTTCTTGGGACTAGAGCTGTGGCAGGGAACTAATGAGATCTTCATGAGTCAAGGGAAGTATACAGTTGATATTTTGAGGAGATTTGGGATGTTGGACTGTAAGTCCATGGCCACATCGATGGTGTCGAATATGAAGAAGTTGAGTGAGCCTTATTCCGATTCAGACTTGATTGATCCAACTATGTACAAATAGTTGATTGGATCATTGATGTATCTGTTTAACACTAAACCATATATTTTCTATGCAGTGAGTTCACTTAGCCAGTTCATGAGTCAATCGAGACAATTGCATTGGGTAGAAGCGAAGCATGTGTTGAGATACTTGCGAGGAATAGTTGGATATGGCCTGATATATGCTTCCAATGTTGACATGAGACTATAGGGATATGTTGATTCTCATTGGGAAGGGAGCACAGTTGATAGGAAGAGAACCTCAGGGTGTTGCTTCAGTTTGGGGTCTGCCATGGTTTCCTGGTGTAGCAGGAAACATGCTTTTTTGGCCTTGAGTATCACAGAAGTCGAATATATTGCAGTATGTATGGAAGTACGCGAAGCAATGTGGCTTTGGAAGCTTCTTGCAGGATTGTTTGGAAAAATGTTGGATCCCACTGTGATTCATTGCGATAACCAAAGTTGTGTGAAGCTCTCAGAGAATCCAATGTCTCATGACATTTCAAAACATGTAAAGATCACATTTCATTACATTCAAGACATGGTGTTAAGGAAATCAATATCGATGCAATACCTTCCTACAGATGAGAAGATTGCAGATGTTCTCACCAAGCCCATTGCCAAGTCGAAGTTCGAGTACTTTCGTGATAAAAATTGGAGTGGTAGAGAATGTCCCTCTCGTTAAAAGGGAGTTTTGATGGTTGCATATTCATGAGACATTCTTCAGGTCGTACTCCTCGATGGACTGAGATGAGTATGACACTTATCAATGGGTTGATAAGTTGTACTGGGTTGGTGCCCAACGACCCTTGAGGTGCAGCTCTAGTGGTTGGGATATTTTTGTAGATTTTTTAGAACCTATGAGGGTGCCCAACATGTCTGTCTTTGACCTCTTGTTGGGATCTAAGTTTATTCTCCAAATTTTTCCTTTGTTTTTGTTTTAGGACAAAAAACATTCAAGTACTTTTCTGCTCATAATCTGATGGTTAAGTGATCTTTGAGGTGCCCTTGCAAGTGTTTTCAAACCGGTGGTTAGCACATGAAATATAACTCAAAACAAGTAACACTCCTCTAGATATTTACAACTCTAAAATGCTTATCTAAACAACTAAGAATACATGAAATTTGGACACAAGTATTTTTGGTCAACTGGACCCTGGATAAAACCCCCCCGGGGAAAACCAGTTTATAATGAAAGTATATATAAGTGATATCTAAAGTATGAGATACAAAAAGTATGAACATACAATGGAACTTGATACAATATTAACTCCTCTTGATATGATTTGGATAGACAAGAAGAGATATGTGCCCAAGCTAAGTGCGCCCTCTTCCTTTGTAGCCAATCTCACTGAAACAATGCACCCTTGACCCTCTGAGCTCTGATGAAGAATCCCTTGCACACAAAAAAACTATTTTGTGCTACCTCTCCATTGAAACTGACATATATGTGATCATCCAAGTATTGTTAGTACCTGCTAAGCAAGCGCCCTCCTCCTCAAGTGCGCCCTCCTCAAAGCTAGAACCAACACCACAAATAAATGAGGGTCTAAGCCTCCATGATCCCTCCATGAAAGGAGGCACGCAATATTACCTTATCCAATGCATCCATCCTCATCCTCTTTCTCCTCTCCCAACTCTCTTAGTGAACAAACAAAGGAATGAGCCTCTCTTTGCACCTTGCACCCCACTTGAGACTTGAACCTCCATAAGGAAACCAAAGTATGGATGCCTAGGATCACCCCAGGCCATATTGTGTGAATAACACCCTCAGATAATATGATGTGAATAACACTATTAGTGTATTTAATTAAATTATGCTCTATAATAACCCAAATTACGGGAATCGTCAGAATTCCACGAAACCAAGAATGAATTGTGCGAAAATGATCCCAATGGTATCCCTCTGAATTCACACACAAGTTCAAGATAATTCCAGAGGTCCAACACGGGGATAATTAATTTCTGATAAGGCCCGTATGACTTCACACACAAACTCTCTTCATTTTCCAACTAAACAATAGAAACTAATGGATTGTCCTATTAAGCTACTACACACTGACCAACCCTTGTTCTGCATGAAACTTACTTCCAGATATTGAAACTAAGCTCACAGTGGAAGGGTCAGGAACATACTGAGAGGAGATGAGGGGATTCTTTATTTCCAACTTTGAAAAACTGAAAGTAAATTGAAAATTTTAAATCTAACTAGAAATTGAAATCTAAACTATGTTAATCTATGAAAATGAAATCTAACTAAATTAATCTAAGAAATGGAAATCGCAACTAATGTTATCCAGTTCTGTGATTGATTTTAAGGTTTATTTTAGCTTCTTTAAGTGATATTTTAGAGCATAAGTAAAATGGACCAAAATGACCAATCACACAAAAGGACACCATTCCCCTAGGGAGGATGAAGACTGGTCACTATGTGTCCCACTGATTTTATTGATGAAATTACAATGATATTTTTTGGGATGACTTTTGATCATTCATTAAGGGAGATCACGAGTCTTTACAAGTTTTCACTAAATTTATTGATGAAAGGGGTGCTCCCGGGGGTCCTGGATGGTGAAAATCCACCAAAATTTGGCATAGTCTCCCCATGGCTGTCCACTAACCTGAAAAAAATACCAAGTAAAGGACACTAAAAGGTACCCAAAAACACTTTAGAAATGTCTTGGACAATGTTAGGAAAACACCAAAAATATTCTAAGTTAAAACTAGCAAAAATCAACTAAGGAAAGCAAGCTAGAAAGTTTGTTTCTTTAGGGTCTTTGGTTTGTTGTTTTAGGACAGAAAACTAACAACACTTAAAATGATAGATATAAAATGAAATCTTTTGAAATTAGACTAACTTTCATCCCTCTAAAATATTTCTCTAAAACTAGCTAAAAGGTAAAGTCTAGCATGCTAGATCTACTTGAAATAACGAAACTTTGAAAGTACAAAATAGATATAACTTACCTATGAATGCAAATAAAACTTGCTTTAGATTTAACTTTGAAAGAAGATAAATATTTAGATCTTGCACACAAATCAAAAGGTAAGAAGAAAATAATAGAACTTGTCGAGAAAGAAAGAAAAGAGTGTTGGATGGAAATAGATATTGGGCTATGGAGTCCTCTTGGTGTATTGTAGAGGGAAATTGTTCTAATAGAGGGAAATTGAATATGTTGGAGACTCAAAATAGAGCAATCCACTCCTTCAATCCAAAGGCCCTACAAACTTGGAATAATCCTGCAAAGAACTTTGTCAAAGGTGGGTGCACCCACTTCCTACACATAAGATTTAGAAAGCATGACAATCAAGCTAGAAGAACTTGAAATCATAGATCAAATATGCTAAAAATAACAAGATATAGAAATGCATGCTAGCTCTCTAATATCTTATTATTCAAGGACAAATGAACAAAGTAATTGTAAGAGACAAATTTACCATAACCTCAACACATCAAATGGAATAATGGGCATCCACACATTTGCACAACACCACAAAGATGATCTCCAAAGTCTTCAATTTTTTATTCCACAAAGCTTGAAAGCATTACAACCGCATAACTCTAGGTCTCCAAATCTAACTTTATAAAGGGAGTGAGTGTTTGCTTATATAGGAAGGGGGGCGCACTTCCCATAGAGTGAGGGCACACCACTTGGAGAGAAATTGTTTGACAAGTGGAGTGGGAAAGGTTTCCACCTCTCCTAAGACTCCAACAACTTGCCACTTGTGAGTGAGAGAGGTAGAGGGAGGGTGCCACCTCTCAAGAGGTGGGCAACCCTTCTCATGAGTGTGCCACCTCTCCTCAAGGAGGGCACACCTCACATTGGGAAAACCTCCAACTCATGCCACAACTCAAGATAACTCACTCAATACTCCCAATCAATTGCCAACAAGGCTCAGTCAACTCAATAAAGGGTGATTTAACTCAAAACATATCTTTGACATGTTTCCAAAAAAATAGCATTTGCTGATTTTTTGTTTTTTATTGACTTTTTGCGAGTAAAATTAATTTTAAGTGATTAAAAATCACTAATTTCACTTACAAAGTGGATACATTGGTAAAGTGGGTATTTTGAGTGTGAAAACGAATTCCCCCAAGGCATATAATGCCTCCTAGTACCACTTATTTAACTTAGGCATTATTTACAATTAAAATATCTCGTTTTTGCGGGAAATTTTTTATTTGCATAAAACATTAAAAAACCTAAGGGGGACTTAGCGCATTTCCATGAGACTCTAGGAGGATTATTAGCATGGTAATATACATTAGACACTAGACTTACATAACCATGCTAAGGCATAACCATCAATACACACTCCAGCTTTGGAGGAAATGAGTTAAAAAAACTAAAATATTATAACTTGCTTAAAACATTCAAGCAGGAAATAATTAATAAGTAAAAAAAAACACTCTAGAGTAATGAACTCATAATTAATTCTTAGGAGGATAACCCTTTTACAATCTCATCATGCTAAATTCATCTTATTACAATTCCCCAACAGGGGTATGAAATGTGATTATGAAGAAGAAGAAGAAAAGGGGCCATAGTGGTCGTTTGGACTTCTAAACTCTTTGAACAAGTATCTTGTTCAATTTTGGTGGCTCATATTGCAAGTCCATCCTAGTGAAACTTGGTGGGTAACAGTCTGTAAACTGTTTAAAAAATTATCCCACAAGTAACAGTTATAAACCACTATCATAAAAAATTGTTTGACAAAGTATTCACACAACAAACTAAGGGAAATATCCAAAACAAAATTAGTGGGATCAATAGATTTTAGGTGATTTAATGCAAGATCCTCCTTAATTTTCTCAACATAGGAAGCAATAGTTTTATTTCATTTCTACAGCCAATCTCTCTCATATTTGCAGTATCTATAGCTTTGGTTTGTGTAACCTTTCTTTTCATTCGTCAATAATTATTTTTTAGCAGTGAAAAAGATTAGATCTGATCAGTTGTGGAGATGTTAGAGAAGTACTCAGGTTTAATTTCTATACGTGGAAAGTGAATATCTGGATGTAATTGATGAATAAAAACCTTTGGGGAATTTTCAAAGGAATCAAGGCAACATCTGCAAATCAAAACAAGATGATAGAATGGGAGAGAAGAGATGATAAGGAAAAATCCATTATTGGCCTCTCCCTCTCAGATTCATAGCTACATCATGTAGATATATAAAAATCATCTAAGGAGATCTGGGAGAATCTCAACTAGTTATTTAGGGCACAAGTAGTGAATGTGAAATTTTCCATGAAATTACAGTTATTCATCTTTAAGGTGCCAACTGAAGCCGCCATGTCAATTCACGTCAACAATCTAAGATCTATTATCAGACAACTTTCATAATTCAAAGAAGTAGTTGGTGAGGAGGATGCCAAGGTTGTTCTCATGAACAGTTTGTCTCTTGAATGCCTAGTGCAACTTGGTGGGTAACAGGTTGTAAATTGTTTTAAAAATTATCCCACCAGTAACAGCTATAAACTATTGATTTTCCATAGCATTAGGTTAAGCATTTATTTCATTTAATTTCATCATGTATTAACCATAAACAAGAATGTTGCAGCGACCAAGATCACAAGAAGAAACACCATGCACAAGAACACAAGATATATCCTGGGAAACCCTTCTCAAACAAGGGAGAAAAACCCAGCCAAATCCTTTGTTATATTCTTCAAGAGAAAGACATTTCACCACAAAGAATGACTTAGCACACAAGAGGGTGCTTAAGCCCTAGAAACCCTAGTGCCCAAGAGAGGTGTGCCACTTTGACCAAGAAGTGTACTTGCTGAAATTTCCAAAACTCACAAGTGTGTGTGTGTCTACAATGAAAGATTTCTTCTTACTTATATTAGACTTGTCCTATCAACTAAAGTGTCTATTGGCACAATAGGGATGAATTCACTTAGACATATTATTTATTTATTATTATAATAATTAATATTAATATTATTATTAATTATCTTTTACAGATTATCTTTAGACACAATAAGATAGGGCCGACCTGTACCATTTACACAATAACTAGGGTTACAGGTAGGTCTGACTCTTGAACAACATATAGAAAATGATCTAATACACCCACTAGTGCTCATCCACTAGGGGCACACCCATAGGTATTCCATGGACCTGATGCACTGCATTACACAGATAAATCAGGTCTTCACACGTTCGCATGTGCTCGTCCACAGGCACATCTGCTCTACAGATCTACTTTCCCACTGCCACCAATAGGAGGATCATCTAGAGTCTTCTCGTCAACTCTATTGCTACTCAGAGGAGGCCATCACATCATCTTTATTTATGTTCTCATGATGATGTGCCCAACACTTTTGGGATTTCCCACGTTCACCTTGTACTCAACCACAGGCATGTCCTAACTCAAAAGATCGTTCTTACATCGGATAATCATCTGGATTTCTTCTCACTCACATAATGGAGGAGGCCATCTTTACATTCCTGACTCTGTCCCAGGCAGGAACCACGAACCCTTCATAGGGGCTTTCTCTCGGGTTTGTAAGCTGAGAGAAAGACTTCGCATAGTTGTTATGTTCCACATCTCACAGGTTTGTAAGATGGAGGATGTCTCCCATAGCTGCATTCATCAACACTCCCTCTCAACTAGGGAGGCATTCTTCATCAAGCCAAGTCTCATACCGATGTACTCTGAATTTTGTTTTTGTCTATGGTCATCCATACTCCCTCTTAACTCAGAAGGAGTTCTTCACCAAGTAATTTTTTGGTGTAAAAGTTTGCAGTCTACTCAGGTGTAGAAAGGTACTGCAAGTATACAATTTTCTTATGCATCATATCTCTGACACAAGAAAATTTTATCTCTCAGTGTGACAAACCATTAGGAAGCTCTAGGTTCTTTAAGGAGCTTTATATATGGATCTTTGTCATCAACACTGTAATGATATAAGTTTGGATCAGCAACACTCTTGTTTGAAATCCAGACTTATCAAGAATCTATCTATTTGATATAGTTTTCAACTCATGAAAGTTAGTACAGATGGAAGTGTATCAGGTTCACTGGGTCAAGTGTCTCATCATAGACAACTCCCTCTGTTTATGAGAAACCTCTGGCTATAGATCTTGTTTTGAATTTCTCAACACTTCCATCAACTGCATGCTTGATCTTATAGATCCACTTGGAAGTTACCACAAGCTTCCCTTTCTTGTCATACCAGTTCTCTTGATGCTTCTCTAAGACAAGGATTCTCAACATCAATGAAGTGGCTCATGATTGAAGGATAGCTCGAAAAATCTTGTTTTTCTTTCTTGGAATGTGCCTTGAGAGGCTTGTGTGTTTCTCTGCCTCTTGCAGAGTGAGTTTAGGTAGGCCTTTTATGCCCTACTGCAATATCTCTAAACATATTGATGTAGGAGCATCCACACTTCATCAAGCAAGCCAGCGCATGGAGTAAAGAACATACAGCTGGATAGCACCAGCACATATATTTTTGAAATACTTTGGAAATTTGTTGCGCCGCCATTTGAATGAAAGCATTCATAAGAAGCACACTTGTAATGTATTATAGATAGGAAGGCATTTAATGGTTTTAATGTTGTTAGATAGGAATTCATTGTAGATTTGATAGTTGTAGATTTCGAGAGGGAAAATGGAATATAGGCACCCTCCTTTGTATCATTGTATGATTAGAAATCAAGCATTGAGAGCAAGAGAAGAGCCGAGCAGAGAACTTGTGAAGAACACCCATGTACAGTTTGAATTAATAGAAAGAGGTCTTTTGATTCAGCTTCATGGTTTGTGTTGTTTCTCTGTATTGATATTATGCTCATGGTTGTTTGCTTTCTATTATGCATTTGCTTTGAATATGTTGTGCATGAGATTTCAAAGGTTTATTGAAGTCTGAGAGCGAGGATAAGTTTCAATTGTTTCTCTGTCTGAGCAAGGAGATTCTTGCATAGAGTGCAGTTGAATTCCTCCGCATAGAGTGTGTTGAGGAGGCTAGACAGTAAACTCTTATTCTCATCTGGGGAAAGTCGATTTGGGTCGAGAAAGCCGTGCAGGAGAAGTGCAGGCGAGGTCGGAGTCTTAGCAGTTTGTCTGAGCACAGGTAGGCAGGGATTACTGTGGCTACGAGTGCACAGAATCTGGATGACTTCAACACTTGGAGAGTGATTGAAGGTCGAGTGCAAGCAGGGTGCGCAAAGTCTCCAAAGGAGTCAAGATCGATAAGCTCAGGAGGGATAATTCCTCGGGGATTCCTGGAAGAAGAACACACGAGAAATTTCCAACAGAACGGAAGTTTGAATCAGGAGAACCTCTCAAGGAGGAGAATCAACAGTCACGGATCGCAGGACAAATCCGAGAAATCCCGCCGACCGTTAGATCATGGAGAAGCTATGCAGAGTTTAGCCCTTAGGCGCGGGACGGAAGGAATAGGCCATCGGCATTCGGCATATCGGGATTCTCGGGGTGGAGAGTTCTGTGTTGGTCGAAATCGCGAATAGAAATTTACTGATTTAACGGGGCCCATCGATTATCATAGGGACACGTGGTAGCAGATCCCCGAGAGTTGAGGTTCGACGTTCAGGGTTTTCTACATCAAGGAAACCTTACATTGTGGATTCGTGATCCGTGAAATCTCGAAGGTGACATGGCAGCGTAGGACCCCGAAAACTAGTGGAGTACAGGTGGCACGGTCTCAGGGAATAGACACCTCAGTACTCGGGGTTTGAAAATACAGAGTGTTGATATCGCAAGTAGCGATATCCCGAGAGGGAAAATCCCCAACGGAGGTGGAAGTGTTGACCTTTGACTATCGGGGTTCAGGGTTTTGATTTGTCTGTGAACTTTGCTCACGGGGATCGTGAATTCCCGAATCGCGATTTCCCAATTTGTGCGAGTGGGGAGATCGCCAAAGGAGTGTCCTGTGGGTGACGAAGAGTCTCGAAACGGGATCAGAAGAGTAATACAGCTCTTTGGGCCTATGTGAAAGAGGTCCTGGTGAGAGCGGCTTGCCAGCGAGGGTGGGTTGCAATCACATATCAATTGGAGAAACTAGATCAACTGGTATAATGTATTTCTCCCTCTGAACTGTTGAAGGGGGGGAAGGTATAGTCTTATGGTCAATCATCATCTGAGATTCTTTGGATCTTTGAAAGACTATCTCTTCTTCAAGGACAATGTTTGTCTCAATATGTCTCTAATCAGGGATATCAATCTAGAATGTCTTTGAATATTCACTGTATCCTTTCTTTCTAAAAGATCTATCTTGGACTTCTTCTCTTTGGGTACCTGAAAATACACTGGGAACCCAAATAACCTGAAGTGTTCAATCTCAGGCTTCACTCTGGTGAAGGCTTCTATTCTGGTGAGGACTCTTGTTCAAAACATATAATGTGTCATGCATACTTCTACCCATGGAATCATAGAAACATTTTGATCATGCATTATTGCATTGATTATCTCAAGGATGGTTCTATTCTTCCTCTTTCTCAAATATTTTTTACTCCCTCTGAGTCAATGTGACTTCCTCTGAAGGATAAGCATCTTCCTTTGTTCTTGACCCGTCTGGAACAAAAAAACAAGAGGAACCAAAACAAGAATATCTCCTAAAGGAGAATAATGAGTACATCTTTAGAATCAAAACAATTTAAGGATTGTTATCACAACTATAACAACTACATGTAATGTAGCAAACTTTAGAAATATAAGTCAGAGGAATGACAATTACAACAATCAAACCTGGAGTCTTCACTTCCAGTGTGTTGCTTTTCTTCCAAGTCTTCTTCACTCAAGATGACAAGTGATTTCTTCAACTTGTCTTTCGTACTAGGACAATATGATATCTTGACAGAAGGTTGGGTTAGGGAATGATCTCAAATTTAATCCATCTAATACTTTGACTTTAATTTTGACCAAGGTTAGTATGAAGGTCATAGCTTCAACATGCAACCTAGATCAAAATAATGTCATAACAAATAGATGCATATCAGAATAATCAAACCTAGGTTGCATTATTCTTCTGAATGTGGTTGGATCTTGAGATCCTTCTGGATCTATGGCAAGAGATCCCTTCTCCTGCAAATACCCTTTAAATCTTAAAAATTTAAACATATGTGAGTACATACCTTTGATAGAATTTGTAGGTAGTGACACCATCTGGTAGCAACGATAATATTTACCAACTCTTAAAAGACTTCAAGGGTGACTGCAACTAGTGCAACATCTGATACCTCAACTGATACTGCAACTGTAATTGATACTGCAACTGCAAATGCAACTTTAGGGTTTTATGAGGGAACCCTAATTTTTCAAACTTCAAATTTTGAAATTTTGACCTAGGTGATAGATGCACTGAGATGAGGCGATTAAGTTGGTGCAGTCAAATTTCTGAAAATCCAAATTTTACCCCCTCAAACTTGACCAGCGGATTTCTAGACTGGTGCTTCTGGTTTTCTGCTACTTTTAATTTTCTAGTACTTTTGGTACTTTGTGAAAACTAGGGTTTCACTTTTCGAGAGATCTACCCACTGAAAAGGTGTGCTCAAGGTGCCAAAGAGTTCCTTGGGTTAGGGCGCACTTTTCTAGATGGTTTTGAGGCTGAAAAGATTCTTCAATAAAAAGCCCTAATTTTCTTGTACGCCAACAGTGACGTTTTTTTTCCTTTTTCTTGTGAAGAATGCTTGTGCAATGGGTTCTTTCAAGACCTATGCTATGATACCATGTTTCTTTTTCATAGCATTAGGTTAAGCATGTAGTTCATTTAATTTCATCATGTCTTAACCATAAACAAGAATGTTGCAATAACCAAGATCACAAGAAGAAACACCATGCACAAGAACACAAGATATATCCTGGGAAACCCTTCTCAAACAAGGGAGAAAAACCTTGCCAAATCCTTTTCTATACTCTTCAAGAGAAATACCTTTCACCACCAAGAATGACTTAGCACCCAAGAGGGTGCTTAATCCCTAGAAACCCTAGCACCCAAGAGAGGTGCGCCACTTTGACCAAGAAGTGTACTTGCTGAAATTTCCAAAACTCACAAGTGTGTGTGTATCTATTGTTAGCATTAGAAGTCACTCCTGGATTGCTTGCAGGAGCAGATCCCAACGCCCATCAGCTTTATGTCACGATTTGTTTATGAAGGGTGATCAAATGGAAATAACGGCTCTAGGAGGTATCACTCTAACTCAAGGGCTGAGTTTGGTACATAAGGACAGAGGAGGTCTGGAATCCTAACTTCAGCCAGTGGGTTGATTTAAAGATGAACAGGTGGAAGACTTAAAGAAAGTGAACAAACAACTCTAGGCATCAGGCTTGCAGTGGTTTATAGAAGAAAAACTCTGAAAACAGGATCCTCCTGGTTCAGGGCTTCAATAAACTGAAAGAGGACTTGACTGGATCCTCCAATTCCAAGTCGTTTAGCGTTAAGGAAATTACAGGGACTGATTAGAGGCTCCGTAACTATTACAGTGATCCATTACAACATCATCCTATAATAGCTACAGCTCGACTGGATCCTCCAATTCCGAGCTGTTCTAACACAGTGTAAACAAAGGCATGAAAGAAACTGACATTCATAAGGCAAGTCTCCAAAGTTCATACATAACCAAAACAACAATGCTTCATTAAAATTTTACAACCAGGGATCTCTGCTCAACCATCGATGCTTTTTAAAACGACAAAAATGCCTCTATATACTTGGAACAAAACACTGGAAGTTAAATCGAGACATCGCATTGAATACATTACGTCTTCACATTTACTGCGCATGTAGCCTATGGACGTTCGTGAACTTCAGTCAGACGCAATCGCGTCCCAGAGGACCTGGGACTGAAATGACAAGCTTGCATTCATTCCTTGGCTTTCCAT